>JARQOC010000003.1:545915512-545929934 GCA_033576535.1 Allobates femoralis
TGAAAGGATTTGACACTTTTTTGGACTTAGTAATTTTTTTGGCCAAAAACGCAGGCAAAAACGCTAGCGTTAACGCAGGGTGCCTCAATGAGCTTTTTAAAAACGCTAGCGTTAACGCATGCGTTAACGCAGGTGCCTATAGGTGTCCTGCGTTAACGCATGCGTTTCCCATAGGGCCCCATGTTAAAAAAACACATGCGTTTTTTGGAAACCACCCCTGCATTTTTTCCCAACACCCAAAAAAATGCTGCATGCAGCGTTTTTTGGACTGGGGGAAAAAAACGCAAATGGAGCTGAAAAACGCAGCTGCACTCAATAGCACCCTGCGTTAACGCACCTGCGTTTTTGGAGAACTGCAGAAAAACGCAGAGAATGCCAAAAACGCAGGTGAGTGTGAACATGGCCTTAGTTTACCCAGTGTTTTTTGCATAAGGGATCTAGGCACCAGCACTACAAGCTTAAACAGCACAGCAAGGTACGCAGTGTTCCAGGGATCAGTGTTGCTCAGTCAGCAAGGAGCATGATTTAGATGAAATAAAAGACGGCACTCACCGGATCTCTTCAACGTGCTTTTTATTCACAGAATGTGAGGATACATAGTGCAGGAAGGGGTCGGCAGGGTGTACAATGGCTCTGTTTCGCGCGTATAGCGCTTCTGCGGGTCCAGTACTCACCCGCAGAAGCGCTATACGGGCGAAACGAAGCTGTTGTCCACCCTGCCTACCCCACTCTGCACTATATACCCTCACATTCTGTGAATAAAAAGCACATCGAAGAGATTCGGTGAGTGCCGTCTTTTATCTCATCTAAATAATTAGTTTACCCAGTGGTATACATGGATTTCCAAATGTCAATACAGCACTTCAAGATGAATCCTATAGAAAAAATGTGTACATAAGGCTGCGTTCAAACACGGCATTTTAGTAAGGATCCGGTTTTGGTGCAAAACTGCACCAAGAATGGATCCTCACAGAACGCAGTGTTCTGTGTGTGAACGGCCTGTGCTTTATCTGTACACTTTATACTGACTTTGCCACGCTCCCTTGCAGACCACCACTCCTCCCTGCCAAGCCCGCAGTGAGCAACGGGCTCTAGGACACTGCAGCATCATGTGACTGGTGACGTTTCCCGGTCACATGGTGCTGTTTAAGGTCCTGTACAAGGTCCCACGGCGCCGGTATGAAGAGATCTCCGGGGATAGGTGATTAAAAAGTGTGCCGAAAAAGGTGCAAAGAATTAAGATGCTCATTCTATTCACTTCAAAGCGCATCCGGAAAAAGACGGACCATGTGAATGGAGCTGCGTTTCACAGCATTTACACAGCGCTAAATAGTGCTAAATAGTGCTGCGTAAATGCCAAAAATACGCTATATGTGAATGCTGCCTTAAGACTAGATGATTCAAAAATCGTACAAATTTTATAGGCATTTTATTAAATTACACTAAACAAAGAATAAAAACAAAACAAATTTAAAAAGTAGGAAACCAACAGATGGCACCACAACTCTTCAAAAACAGGAGGGAAACAATGTTTAGTGTAAATACCAGTTTTAAATAGTCCCCAATAAGATTTAAATAAATATACAATAATAGTTATTATATAGTGTATTTTATCAATCAAGATAATAAATAATGCATAAGAATGGTATTTTATGACAATGACTACAGGTGAATTCGTATTACCTTAACCATGCAGTAATGAATAATGTACAATTAAGTGTTATGCCAATTATAATTACATATATGCTAGTCAAAACCATCACCAGATGTCATTGAAGATTAACCAAGGTCGTTAGTGTCACGATAGAGAGATGTTGGCAAATTATTACCATTTATGCACAGAAATAGTCAAATACATCCAGGTGCAATAAAAGTAAAAAATTAATATGTAAAAAATTAGAGAAGGCAGCAACTGTCTATATTGTATACTCCGTATAACCATATGGATTGAGCAAAGCATGCAAGTTCTCCCACAGAGCATGATTGCTCAGTAGTTAGCAATGCAGTCTTGCAGTGCTGGAGTTCCATGTTCAAATCCCACCAAGGACAACTGCAAGCAGTTTGCATGTTCTTTGTGGGTTCCGCAAAGTTCTCTGGCTTTCTGCCACACTCTGAAGACATTTTGATAGGATGTTTAGATTGTAAGCCTCAATGGGGACAGTGTTGAAAATATATGGTATGCAGTATGGACTTAATAGCACTGTATAAGTAAATAAATATTATGTACAGGTGCATCTCAATGAACTAGAATATTATCAACAAATCAATTTTTTTCAGTAATTCAATACAAAAAGTGAAATGCACATATTTTATAGAGTCATTACAAATAGGGTGATCTATTTCAAGTGTTTATTTTTGTAAATGTTGATGATTACGGCTTACAGCCAAAAAAAACCCAAAGGTTTCTCAGAAAATTTAAGTAGGGAGGGTGAAGGGTCTGAGAGACAAAATATTACCTAAATATGTATAGATAGACATCATGCTGCAAACCAAAGAAATTTAGGAACAAATGAAAAACAAAGTAATTGATGTCTATCCATGTGGAAAAGGTTATAAAGCCATATTTAAAGCTTTCAGACTCCAGTGAACCATAGTGAGAGCCATTTACCACAAATAGCGAATATATGGACCAGTGGTGAACCTTTCCAGGAGTGGCTGGCTGATCAAAATTACTCATCTAAAAGGTCACAAAAGACTCCACGACAACATCCAAAGATAGGCAGGCCTCACTTGCCTCAGTTAAGTTTAGTGTTCATGACTCCACCATAAGAAAGAAACTGGGCAAAAATGGTCTGCATGGCAGGGTTCTGAGATGCAAACCACTGCTGAGCAAAATAGAACATAAAGGCTCATCACAGTTTTGACAGAAAACATCCTGATGATTCCCAAGACTTTTGAGAGAATACTCAGTGGACTGATGAGTCACAAGTTGAACTTTTTGAAAGGTGTACATTCAATTACATTTGGCAAAGAAGTAACACAGTATTTAAAAAAAGGAACATTATACCAACAGTCAAATATGGTGGTGGCAGTGAAATTGTCTGGGGCTGTTTAGCTACTTCAGGACCTGGTAGACATACTACGGTAATACCAAAAAATTTTGAAGGAAAATATACAGGCATCTGTTTGTGACCTCAAGCTGAAGCACACTTGGGTTATGCAGCAGGACAATGATACAAATCCCACTAGCAAGCCCACCTCTGAATGGTCTAAGAAAAATATAATTAAGACTTTGGATTGAGCTAGTCAAAGTCCTGACCTTAATCTGATTGAGATGCTGTGATAGGACCTTTACAAGGTGAAAACCCTCCAATGTGTCTGTATCATAACAATTTTGCAATGAGTGGGCCAAAATTCTAAAGAATTGAGACAGACTTCCAGGGTTGTTATCCATCGAGCATTACGTTGCATACAGCAGTCCCTCACCAACTTCAAGTCAACGCTCACTGCTGCAAAGCAAACCTACTCATCTCTCCTATCCTCCCTGTCTCACAACTCTAAACAGCTATTCAACACTTTTAATTTTCTCCTCCGTCCCCAGCACCTCCTCCCTCCCCTCCCCTCTTATCTCTGCTGAAGACTTTGCCTCTTTCTTCAAGCAGAAGATTGATAACATCAAAGAAAGCTTTAGTCTCAGCCCTCAGAGCCCCTCTTCATAACTGCTCAGCCCTCTTCTTCCAAAATCGGCTTTCCACCATGACAGAAGATCAGCTCTCCTCTTTTCTGTAGGGCAGCAGGTGGACTCAAGTGGTTAGCACTGCAGCCTTTGCAGCACTGGGGTCCTGAAGTCCTGGGTTCAATTCCCACCAAGGAAACTAAGGACAACATCTGCAAGGAGTTTGTATGTTCTTCTGTGTTTGCATGGGTTTTCTCCAGGCACTCCAGTTTCCTCCCACATTGTAAAGACATATTAGATAGGATGTTTAGATTGCAAGCTCCAAGAGAGACAGCATTACTCATGTATGTATAGTGTTATGGACTTAATAGCGCTATATAAATGATAAATATTATTATTATTCTGTAACAACCACATCTCACAACCTGTGTTCTTGACTTGCTCCAATCCTACCTCATCCCCAACCTCACCATAGTCTTCATCCCAGCCCTAAGGGCCACTTTACACACACCAACTTATCTGTCCAACTTCTGACCAACTTACTGGTTGCAGTGAAATCATGGACACATTGTTCCATTGTAACAGTCACAAAATGGGCAATGTGTCCATGATTTCACTGCAACCAGTAAGTTGGTCAGAAGTTGGACAGATAAGTTGGTGTGTGTAAAGTGGCCATAACACATCTCTTAACCTATCACTAACAGCTGGTATTAATATGACTCATGCTTTAATCATGCCTCAATCACATCCATTCTCAAAAAGCCCTCCCTCGGCCCATCTTCTGTGTCTAAGTGTCACCCCATATCACTTCTCCTTTATGCCTCAAAACTGCAGGAACAGCATGTCTATCTTGAACTGTCCAATTACCTCTCCTCCAGCTTCCTCTTTTTAAAAAAAATTCTAACAGATTGTCAAGAAGATACATCAAGTCACTGAACAAAAGTACAATCATGAAAAAAAAAGCAAGGGGAGTAGAGTTGAAAGGTGGTGAGGAAGGGCACCCTGGGAAGAGTCTGAATGGAAAAAGAAGGGGTGAGTAGGGGTTTGAAGGGGGAAGGGGGCAAGAAGGGAGGTACCACTGCATCCTCCAGCTTCCTCTTTGGTTACAATTTGGCTTCTGACAGTATCACTCAACTGAAATTGCCCTATCTAAAGTCAACAATGACCTATTAACTGCCAAGAGCAAGCAACACTACCCTGTCCTCCTTCTCTTGGAGCTGTCTTCTGCCTTTGACACAGTGGACTGTCTTCTGCCTTTGCATCAGTTTCTCTCATGTCTTGGTATCACAGACTTGGCTCTATCCTGCAACTCTTCATATCTAAAAGACCATACATTCAGCATCTCCCTCTCCCACACCAGCTCCTCATCTCACCCGCTATTTGTCAGTGTCCCCCAATGTTCAGTTTTAGGACTCTTACTCTTCTACATCTACACCTTCGCCTGGGATAGCTCATAGAGTCCCATAGCTTTCACTATCATCTTTATGCTGATAAACACACAGATCTACCTCTCTGAACCTGATATCAGATCCTTACTAACAAAAATCCCTCAATGTCTGTCAACAATTTCATCTTTCTTTTTTGCTTGATATCTAAAACTAAATATGGACAAAACAGAATTCATCTTTCCACCAGCTCATTCTACCACACCACCAGACCTATCCATTTAAGTAAAAGATTTCTTACTTTCCCCAGTCCAGCATGCTCGCTGTCTTGGAGTAAACCTTGACCCGGCACTCTCTTTCAAACCAAATATCCAAGCCCTTCCACCGCCCTGCCAACTCTACCTCCATGCAATCCTTGACAAAGAAACTGCAAAAGCACTCGTGCATATCCTCATCATCTCCTGCCTCAACTATTGCAACTACCTACTTTCTGGCCTCCCCTCTAACACTTTTGCACCCCTTCAGTCTGCCTTAAAATCTGCAGTCCAACTAAACTACCTGTCTCCCTGCCATTGCCCAGCTTCTTCTCTCTGCAAAGCCCTTCACTGGCTTTCCATTGCCCAGAGACTCCAGTTCAAAACCTTTACCATGACATACAAAACCATCCACCACCTGTCCCCTCTATACATCTGTGACATGGTCTCCCTGTATTTACTTACACACAACCTTTGATCCTCTCAAGATCTCGTTCTTGTTCGGCTCAGTTGTTAGCACTGTGGCCTTGCCGTGTTGAAGTACTGGGTTCAGATTCCACCAAGGACATTATCTGCAAGGAGTTTGTGTGTTCTCCCTGTGTTTGCATGGGTTTTCTCTGGGTACTCTGGTTTCCTCCCACATTGTAAAGACATACTGATAGGATATTTAGATTGTGAGCCTCAATGGAGACAGCATTACTGATGTATGTGAAATGCTATGGAAGTAATAGCGTTATATAAATAAACAAATACTATTATTATTCCTTTTTATCTCTTTTTATCTGAGGGTAGGTAATGGGAGACCATCTCAGTGTATGGAGGGGACAGGTTGTGGAGGGGCTTTGTACATCATGGTTAGAATTTTGAAGCGGGATCTCTGAGAGGTGGGGAGCCAATGACCAGAGGTAGAGACCGAGGAGTAGCGGGAAGCCAGGTGAATGAGTTGGCAGCAGAGTTTAGGATAGATTGGAGAGGTGCAAGGGAGGTTGCAGTAGTCAAGGTAGGAAATGATGAGAGCATGAACAAATGTTTTAGCCGTGTCGTGGTCAAGGAAAGTGCAGTTCTGGGAAATGTTTTTGAGCTGGAGGCAGCAAGAGGTGGCGAGGGCATGGATGTGAGGCTTGAAGGAGAGGGAGGAGTCAAGGATTACCCTGAGGCACTTGGCGTGGGGAACTGTGGAGAGTGAGCAGTTGTTGACATTAATGTATATGTCTGGTAGAGGTGTAGAGTGATTTGGAGGGTAGACAAATGAGATGAACTGGGTTTTGTCCATGTTCAGTTTGAGGAAGAGAGCAGAGAAAAAGGAGGAGATAGCAGACAGACAATGTGGAATTTTAGAGAGAAGACGTAAAATGATACTGAAGGCCGTGGGACTCGATGAGTTGTCCCAGGCAAAAGGTGTAAGTGGAGAAGAGTAGGAGTCCCAGAACCGAGCCTTGGGGGACACTGACAAATAGGGGGTAAGGCGAAGAGGAGGCATGGGAGTGGGTGACGGTGAAGGTCCGGTCAGTTAGATAAGAGTAGATCCAGAAGAGGGCTAGGTCAGTGATGCTGAGGAATTCCAGAATCTGAAGCAGCAGGGAATGGTCGATGGTGTCGAAGGCAGCAGATAGGTCAAGAAGGAGAAGGATGGAGTAGTGTTGCTTGCTCTTGGCGGTCGGTAGGTCGGTGGTGACTTTGGTTAGGGCTGTTTCAGTGGAGTGATGGGAACGGAAGCCAGATTACAGCGATCAAAGAGGGAGGAGGAGAGGTGGGAGGACAGTTCAGAATGGATGTGTTGTTCAAGTTGTTTTGAGGAGAAGGGGAGAAGAGACATGGGGCGCACCACCGGCTTCGGTGGGGAAGCAAGGCTTGTGGTGCTCTGGGAGCCAGCAGGTAGAGGCTGTGGCTTTGGCCTGGTCCCAGATCTCTGCTCATGGTGGTGGGAGCAGCAGGTCCCTGGGGCTTAATTTGTCACCCGCATGTAGTGTCATGGGAGACCCCTCTCTGGGTGTGAGGGAGTGCAGGGATTGAGTGCAGCTGCTGTGGGGGCTCTCACTGATGCTTGTGTCAGGCCTTAGGGAGTCCTCTGCATTCAGCGCACAAGGTAAATGGAGGCGCTCCTCGCTTCAGCCACACCAATGGTTGGGTAAGTGGGATGCTGAGGAGGAGCAGGGGCTGATGACCTGGGTCACAGCTCCAATGGTTAAGCTGGGACCATGGATGTTCAACATGACGTACAGATGACTGTAATGACTGTAATGAGTGCAATTGTTGCAGGCAAGTGTGCGTACCAGCAATTGCCCTTTACAAATGATGCTGTCAGTGATAGAGAGTGGCCTTTTATGGAGCATGCGTAATTCCTCAGCCCGGTATATAAAGATGTGCACTCTGTCCAAGATGTAAATGTATGGCAAAGGATAAGACGTGCATAAGTAAATACTTAAAGGTCTCAAGATGAGTTGGACATAATTGCTGCATAACAATGCGAGTGATTGGTAACATACAGAAAACAATTATTTCAACTGCTAAATATGGTTGTAAACAAGAGGTGGGGAACTTCAAGCCTCGAGGGACACCAACAGGTCATGTTTTCAGGAATTCCTTAGTATTGTACAAGGGATGGACTCACCAGTGCAGGTGACTATATTATCACCTGTGAATACTAAGGAAATCCTGAAAACATGACCTATTGGTGTTTCCTGAGGTCTGGAGTTCCCCACCCCTGTTGCACACTGAAACTATTGATTCTTTCAGTGTATTTAGTTTTTTACCACACTGCTTCTTCCATGAGGGCCCGTTACATGCTACAATATCGTTAACGATATAATTTGTACTTCACGGTTTTTTTGTGTAGTAACGATGTTGTCACGACATCATTGCGTTTGACAAGTAGATACGATCAACAATAAGTCGGCTGATCGATTATGCGGAGGTTTGTGAACAGGACCTTAAACCAAGCGATGAGCGTCCGTCCAACCTGCAGCATCGGTTTTTGTGACACCTTGCCTATTCAGAATGAAAGGATGTAGGCAATTAAATGACTGCAAGTATTGTTTGCTTGTCGCGGAATCATTGCTGCGTCGTTAAAGATATCTGTACATGTGACATTTCACTAGCAATCATTGAATGACATTCAAGCGATCTAGGTCAAGTCAGATCGTTGGTCCCATCGTTCGACCATTGAAGCATGTAACCCAGGCTTTTATTTAGCTTTTGATAAATAAATGCAGATGTAGTTTAAGGCTATGTGCCCACCTAGCGTTTTTTTGGACATTTTTGTGATGCATTTTTCCTTGCAGATTGTTAGGAAAACTCATGCCAGTAAAGCCAATGAGCATTTTGAAGTGCAGTGTCCACCTTCAGGTTTTTTTCCTTGCAGATTTTGGTGCAGAGAAAGGAAGCAACTTGTCAATTGTTTCTGCACTTTGCTGCGTTTTTCTCATATACTATGTGATAGAAACGCATGGAAAAAAAACGCACCGAAAAAGGCACCAAAAAATGCATAAGAAAACATTAAAAATGCATGAAAACTCTTTGGTATCCATTATGGTACCTTTACACGTCGCTACCGAAGGTTAGAAACCACCGGGTGTCGGAGACAATTGTACCTTGTACCGTCAAAGCACCACGAGGTAGCGGCGTGTAATTCAGGTTGTTGCCACCGGTCACTGTCGACACCTGTCTTTCAACCGTGCTCAAAAACAAGTAGGTATAAACCCTATGGTAGCGGCATGTAATCGAGGAACAGGAAGGTATTTTCGACACCTAGTGAACTCCCTGGGGCGTGACACAGCCTCCATGATACTGCACCCCATCAGCAATCATTGGTGGAAGCACCTGCGTTACGATTGGTTGTCCCTGCATAGGGCGGCATATTTAAGGAGATGACCAGTCACACTACACATTTGCAATAGCATCATGTATTAGCCAGCCTTCCTGCGCTGGCTGGTCAATCATGATGCTATTGCATTGTCCAATCACCGTACGAGCGTCTCGTAATCCACAACTCTGGCACGCCTATGTCCCTGCTGCCCCAGGTCCGCCCATATTCCCTTGTGGTAGCGGCGTGTAAACGAGGGAAGGTGCTCTACAGAAGGTAACCTACGGTGCTTCCAGGGATTGAAAAAACCTACTGTGGAGCACCTTGTAGCGGCGTGTAATTGCGGTATGAGGTACCGTTAGGAACCGTTGAAACGTGCACGTGCACGTGCGACACCTGGTGGTTTCTAACCTTCGGTAGCGTCGTGTAAAGGTACCATTTGGTAAAATGCTCGGGTGCTCGAAGCTCAGGCTAAGCATCCCAAGATACTCATGTACTCGGCCCGAGCACCGAGCCCAATGTTATCCTATGGGAGACCCAAGTATTTTTCTGACATGACCCGCGGCAGCATAGAAAAACCCTTAAAATGTCACAAAAGTATCAGAACAGTGCTCAAATGACATGGGAACAGCATGGGGAAGACCCCTGTAAGCATTTCAGACCCCAAGGTCACTGATGTCAACAATGTTGTCAGACTATTACGCCACTTTTATGGACTGTCAAGAAAACGTTACAAAATGAAACCAAAACGGATTTTCATAGAAAAAATATTAAGGGCTCATACCCACTTGTGAGACAGAGTTGGTGTATGTTAGTTTTTTGGATTATATGAAAGATTTTTTTTTTTTTTAAATTGTGTGGCACTCTGATGCCCCTGGATAGAGGCGTGCATGAGAGCCTCTTTAAATAATGTGCCCATTTTAAGCAAGTGGGTCTTTTGTTTGTAGTATTGCCCTAAGCAGGGAAGCCAAAAATTGGGATGCACTTCAATGCCCCTGGATAGAGACGTGCATGAGGGCCTCTTTAAATAATGTGCCCATTATAAGGAAGTGGGTCTTTTATAGGATTGGCCTAGACAGGGCTGCCAAAAGTTGTAAGGCACTCTGATGCCCCTGGATAGAGGCGTGCATGAGAGCCTCTTTAAATGATGTGCCCTTCTTAAGGAAGTGAGTCTTTTGTAGTATTGCCCTAGGCAGGGCTGCTAAACATTGGGAGGCACCACAATACCCCTGGGAAGACACGTACATGAAGGCCTCTTTAAATGATGTGCCCATTTTAAGCAAGTTGGTCTTTTGTAGTATTGCCCTAGGCAGGGCTGCTAAACATTGGGAGGCACCACAATGCCCCTGGGAAGAGACGTACATGAAGGCCTCTTTAAATGATGTGCCCATTTTAAGCAAGTGAGTCTTTTGTAGTATTGTCCTAGGCAGGGAAGCCAAAAATTGTGTCGCACTCTGATGCCCCTGGATAGAGGCGTGCAAGAGAGCCTCTTTAAATAATGTGCCCATTTTAAAGGAAGTGGGTCTTTTCTAGGATTGTCCTCACAAGGACTGCCAAAAATTGGGAGACATTGCGATGCCCCTGGGAAGAAATATGGAGGAGAGCCTCTAAAATTGTTCCCATTACAAAGGAGTGGGTCTCCTGTACTTGTAATACTTATTCTGTAAGCATGGACTAAAACATTTACCCCTGGGGGGTACACATGAAACTAATACCTAACTTTTGATCGGTTAGGGTCATCATCATCATAAATATGATGTAAAAAAATTATGGTTTTGTCGCATCATGAACCACGGTCACACTGATCATATGATGGTGGCGGATGAGGAGAAGGAGGAGCAGTACAACAAGTAGCCATAGACATGAAATGTGTACCGATCTGTGGGTGTGCGGAGGTGCATGGCATTCTACCGGCAGAAAATTTTAATTCCGCTATCATTTGTTGGTGGTGTGGTGAAGTCAGGCTGAATCCAACCCTTGTTCATTTTGATCAAAGTCAGCCTGTTAGCATTTTCAGTTGACAGGCGGGTGCGTTTATCTGTAATGATTCCACCTGCGGGACTAAAAACATGCTCTGACAAAACGCTAGCGGCAGGGCAGCCCAGGACTTCCAAGGCGTAGAGAGCCAATTCCTGCCCCGTGTCCAGCTTGGATACCCAATAATTATAAGGCACAGAGGAGTCTAGGAGCACTTTAGTACGATCGGCAAGGTACTCCCTCAGCATCTTGACAAACTTTGCATTCCTTGTGACACTACCCCGCACCTCAGGGCCTGTAGTACGAGAGGTGCTGAGAAAAGTGTCCCAGATATTTGAGAGTGTTCCCCTACCTCTGCTGGATTGGACTTGGGCTTCTCTCGGCCAGACGCCTTGGTTGTTCACTGAATAGTGACCTCTGCTGCTAGCGTTTTCAGAAGGGAATTTTTTGACTAATTCCGCGACTATGGCCTTCTGGTACTGCAGCATTTTTGTAGACCTCTCCGCCTCGGGAATAAGAGAAATAAAGTTATCTTTTTCGCTTGGGTCTAAAAGTGGCACCAACCAGTAATGAGTGTCCGCCAAGATCTTGATAACGCGAGGGTGACGAGACGGGCAGCGTATCATAAAGACAGCCATGTGCACCAGACTGTTAACAGGCAAGACTTCAGGGTCGTCACCAACAGCATGACTGGCCATGCTGACCTCAACCTCCTCCTCCTCCTCTCCCCTGTCCTCTGGCCATCCACGCTCAACCGACAGTCTGACGGTTGTGCATGTATCCTCCTCGTCATAGTCCTCCAATGCACGTTGGGATGAGATGAGGCTGGGCTGTGTGTAATCACCCAGTACGGTTTCTTGCTGCAAGTCATCGTGCTCTGCCTGCAATGCATCGTCTTTGATTTTGAGCAGAGAGCGTTTTAGAAGACAGAGAAGCGGGATGGTGACACTAATGATGGCGTCATCGCCGCTCACCATCTTTGTGGAGTCCTCTCAAAGTTTTGGAGGACAGTACATATGTCAGACATCCATGTCCACTCCTGAGGTCTTAGGTGTGGAGTTTGAACCGTATATCGACGGCCTAGTTGATGCTGGTACTCAATAACTGCCCTCTTCTGCTCACAAATCCTCACCAACATGTGCAGTGTGGAATTCCAACTCGTGGGGACATCACACACCAGTCTGTGAGCCGGAATCTGCAAACGCCGCTGAAAGCTGGCAAGGCCGGCAGAGGCTGCAGGTGACTTTCTAAAATGGGCACACAGGCGGCGTACTTTGACGAGCAGATCAGACAGCTCCGGGTAGGATTTAATAAACCGCTTAACCACGAGGTTGAGCACATGGGCCACGCATGGAACATGTGTCAGCTCGCCTCGCCTCAGAGCCGCCACAAGGTTTCGGCCATTGTCACACACGACCATGCCTGGCTGTAGGTTCAGTGGTGTGAAGGGATCTGCCTGCTGTTTCAGAGCTGTCCACAACTCTTCAGCGTTGTGGGGTTTGTCACCTATGCATATTAGCTTCAGCACAGCCTGTTGCCGCTTAGCCAAGGCAGTGCTGCAGTGCTTCCAGCTTTGGACTGCTTTAGGTTTGAATTGTGGGTAGTGCGACCACCAAATATTGAAGTCCATGTACAGTTTGGGAATTGAGTATTCCTAAAAATGTGTATGAGAATTGTTTGGAGTTTTTTATTAATTGTTTGTATATCTGTGTTCCACACAGCATTCGTCTCCAAAAATATGGACTTTAGAGCCAAGGAAAATACCTGGCATGAGGAAGCCGATAAAGTATTTGGTGCAATGTTGTCACAAACATCCACGGACGAGACCTCACACATTGAGACGGTGTTTTCTGCTATATCATACCTAGCAAGCAAACGGACACGTCTGTGGTGGAATAGAATTCTATTGAAAAAATACTTGCTCAAAAAAATCATACCACGTGGTTTGAGGGTAAAAGTCATTCCATCTTTCCCGGTTGAGGATGATGAGATTATAACAAAGTGGGAGGAGGCGTGTGATACATGCTCGGAAACATTAATGGGCCTATTTATCGAACTCAATTCCACAACACTAATAGAAATCGAAGAAAAACTAGATAAAAAGCAAGGTGAACTGAAGACTATGTGTAGTGCAGACAAACTGAAGGAATTCGATACCGAACTTGAGAAACAATTGGAGGGATGTGTAAAGAAAATTAAAGAGGTCCATTCGAAAAAGTATCAACAGGATCTAAAAGACAGATTCGACAGTAAAATCTATGTTTGGCGTAAACCCAAAATACCAAAAAATGAGGAACGCAAAGCATCGCAATCCTCTGTTACGTCATTCAGCGATCAATCAGAGATGCCTGGACCATCAAGTGGGACCCGATCTGGTGCAAATATAGGCAATAAGAAAAAAACAAATGGGTTTAATAGAAGAAAACGCAAGAACAAGTCAGGGTCACCTTATGACCATAACGAGAGACTGTGACGACCATCCACTGTGAGGCCGAGCTGCTGGTAGGCAGCACCCCGAGAAACCCCGAGACCCTTAACCCCTATACAGGGATCTGGAATTACAGCGGAGCCCAGGGGGTAGCTGCCTATATGAGCAACAGAGTCGGGGAGGTCGCCAGGGGAAAATCAAGACCCGAAAAACGAAGTCAGAAGTCCGAGTCAAAACCGAGAGGGCAGCGAAGGTACAAAATCGTCAGGCAGTAGCAGAGTCAAAAATCCAGGCAAAGGTCAAGGGCAAAAACCAAGAGGGCAGCTGAGGTACAAAATCAATAGGCAGAGACAGAGTCAGAAATCCAGGCAAGGTCAGACACGAAACTAAACACACACACTATCACTGGGGAACCAAAACTATATCTGGCGGCCTGCAAGCCAGGCTCCAATGTACTTGAAGGGCACGGCTACCTCCCATAGGCTGGAGCTCACAACCTGATGACCTCATCCGGACCACCCCTAGATCCAGGCCAGATGGAGATGCACGACTGGCTCCACCCACGCCACCTCTGACAGAAGAACGCAGGCTGCGCCTAACGGACACCTCTGCAGGGCCCTTTCCTCTGCGACCAACACCACCCAGAGGGGAAACACAGCGGCGCTCAGCGACAGAGGCAGACGTCGCGGGAGCAGTTCCATATGAGGACAAGGCCCTCCTATCACCGGCGCCACCAGCCGAAGGAATCCGGCTCCTCCCAGCGGCCGAGGCAGGAACACCAGCCACCGAGTCCAATGGCGATGTGACAGAGACGTGATACCAAGGTAATTAACTTGAGCAATCACGAACTGACTAGGGAAGATCTATCAGTATTAGAAAGGGGCCTAACTTTTGCACCAGTAGGCGGAGTCGACACTTTTACACTAATTAAAGATCTGAATCTGTTCGCTAGATCTCTGT
>JARQOC010000003.1:545930034-546029508 GCA_033576535.1 Allobates femoralis
TTTATTTGAACGTGCATTCTGCCTGCGGCCACCACCATGCTTCTTCCGGCCTGTTGTGATGCTATGCCTAACTCCCCCTGTGCACTGCTGTCCTCGCTCTACATGTCCTTCTGCCAGGTTGGGTCAGTTACTGGATCATCCACCACGTCGTCTTCCACTTCCGCACCCTGGTCCTCCTCCTGACTTTCTGGCAATTATGTCTCATCATCGTCCACCTCTTGTTGAGACACGTTCCCACTGTTGCCTTCGTGAGACCGTGGCTGCTCATATATTTGGGCATCAGTACATACCATCTCCTCATGACCCACTTCAAGTGGAGCTGGCGAGAGGCCAGAATCTACAAATGGATAAGTGAACAGCTCTTCAGAGTGTCCAAGTGTCGGATCAGTTATGTTCGGGGCCGGGCACTCGGCATGGTGGGAGGAAGGAGTATTAAGGTGTGGAATGTGCGGTCCAGTCTCACGGCTACTGACACTTGACCATGTAAAAGACAGGGTATTTGTGGTGGTGCCAAACTGACTGGAAGCATTATCCGCTAATCAACTAACAACCTGTTGACACTGGTCTTGGTTTAATAGTGGAGTACTGCTGCAGTCCCCTAGAAATTGGGACAGGAAGGTCGAGCGAGATGACGTGGACGTTTGTCGTGGCGCAATTCAAGCTTGCACACGGGCTCAGCCTCTGCCTGCACCATCATCATGTCCAGTTCCTTTTCCCTTACCACCGGCCTTGCGCATTTTCAATGTTGTGCTGACTGTATACAGCTATATGAAGGCGTCCAAGATTTGTTTTTTAGCACGACACTGAGATTTGAGATTAAGGCCCTGCAGGTGTACCAGTCAGACACAAACGCTGACGACAATAGCAAGTCTTTTGGCGTATCCTAATTTACGCTGCAACCAACTGTAGCTGCACTACGATGCTAAATGAGTGCAGACAAGATTTGTTTTTTAGCACGACACTGAGATTTGAGATTAAGGCCCTGCAGGTGTACTAGTCAGACACAAACGCTGACGACAATAGCAAGTCTTTTGGCGTATCCTAATTTACGCTGCAACCAACTGTAGCTGCACTACGATGCTAAATGAGTGCAGACAAGATTTGTTTTTTAGCACGACACTGAGATTTGAGATTAAGGCCCTGCAGGTGTACTAGTCAGACACAAACTCTGACGACAATAGCGAGTCTTTTTGCGTATCCTAATTTGCACTGCAACCTACTCCTGCCGCACACAAATGTTAGATAAATGCAGACAAGAGTTGGTTTTTAGCACGACACTGAGATTCGAGATTAAGGCCCTGCAGGTGTATTAGTCAGACACAAACGCTGACGACAATAGCGAGTCTTTTTGCGTATCCTAATTTGCACTGCAACCTACTCCTGCCGCACACAAATGTTAGATAAATGCAGACAAGAGTTGGTTTTTAGCACGACACTGAGATTCGAGATTAAGGCCCTGCAGGTGTATTAGTCAGACACAAACGCTGATGACAATAGCGAGTCTTTTGGTGTATCCTAATTTACACTGCAACCAACTGTAGCTGCACTACGATGCTAAATGAGTGCAGACAAGATTTGTTTTTTAGCACGACACTGAGATTTTAGATTAAGGCCCTGCAGGTGTACTAGTCAGACACAAACGCTGACGACAATAGCGAATCTTTTTGCGTATCCTAATTTGCGCTGCAACCTACTGTAGCTGCACTAAGATGGTAAATGAGTGCAGACAAGAGTTGGTCTTTAGCATGAAACTGACATTTGAGATTAAGGCCCTGCAGGTGGATTAGTCGGACACAAAAGCTGACGAGAATAGTACGTTTTTTGGCGTATCCTAATTGATGCTAAAACCTACTCATGCCTATAGTGAGCTAAATTAATCCCTAAAAGCACTGTTTTGGGATGAATGGATGAGATGTCCAGCCTGTACACTAGCCCCAGATGTGATGCAGGCTGGTATACTGGCACAACGAAGTTTGCTATATACCCTGCCTCCCTGCCTGCCTGTATACAGCTCTTTTAGTCCTCAGAAGGACTGTTGTGGTAATTAGACTGGCAGCCCTGCGCCTACACTAGCTGAAAGGCCACAAATCTGTCCCTCAATCAGCAGCACCTCTCCCTACACTGCCTGTCTGTGGAGAAGAGTGATGAGCACAGTGCGGTCAGGTCTTATAAAGACTTGATCACGCTGTGCGGCCAGCCAATCATGGCATGTGGCATTACAGTGTCTGTCAGCCAATCCCTGTATGTGGGCTGGCTCTGTAAAAAGCACAAACATGCAGGGAGGTGGACCCCGAGCATAGCAAGAGTATCGCGAGATTACTCAGTACTCGCCGAATACCCCGAGTACCGAGATATTCGTGCGAGTACCGAGTAGTGACAAGCATACTCGCTCATCCCTAGTATCCATCTATCTAGCTATCTATCTATATCTATCCATCATTAAATCACCATGTTAGTTGTCTTCCTTATTACATAGGAGGAATTGTTGTATTATAAACACTGTTTGTAGAGTGCTAAAAATAGCATATATTTGAGTTTGTTTTTGTGTCTTTTCATCTTTTTCTTCAATTGTACTACTACAAAAAGGGGGAATATCTAGATAATCAGCTGAACTTAAGTAACAAGACTGCTCATCTCATTAAAAAAAAATTGGTTTTCACACGGTACAAAGATACAACGCAAGTACCTGCAGTAAAGAAATAGCTTTATTAACAAGTTGGTTTAGTTAAAAGGAAATATGATAGAAAAATAAGGCAGAAAGCTAATAACAGAACAACTTTTCTAAATTTCTGTTATTAAAGCTCCTTCTGATGTCAAAGTAATTACACAATACGCTGCCTCATTTCAATATACTATGGTCAGCCTTTAATGATTGGGCTCATTAAATCCAAATGTACCTTTAATCCTCTAACAGCTCTTACTCTAAAGGATGGCATTCTGGGAGACTGAATGATCAGTTAATTCTGAACAAGTTTTACCATGATTGACTTAAAACTTGAGTTCTGATCAGTGCGGCACAAGGTTAAGATAATCCTTGCTCTTTTTGACATTTTGCTTCCTTCATTTTCTGTTAACAGAACAATCCTATGTCAAGAAAAAGGATATGGAAAAACATCAATGTTGAAAGTATTCCTTAAAACTAAGTTAATGAATCAAAAATAATGGGGAACTGTCATATACCGTGCCCTAATTTTAGCCTACTTTATCAAATTAAACCATAGCCTTTCACCCACAATGCCTTCTCCTCTTCCACTTTGTCTTTTCATTTAACGTTTGCAGGACCCAAGACATATTTTAATACCTGGAAATAAAATAATGTAGATCTGCTCTGCTTTTAAATAATATCACATGCAAAAATGAGCCTATATTTTCTAACTAATGATAAAGTTCACAAAAGTGACCCTGCTCTTCACTAGATCTAAGAGAAAAAGAAATCTATCTATTTAAAAATCAGATTTCTCAATTTTTTTTTCTATATTGCTACTCACCATACGTTAGTTCCTCACAGAGCATGATAAATTCCTTCTAAAGCACATTTTCTTATTTATATCCTTAAATTATGGGCAGTGCCTAAATTCTACATGTTACCTGCAAGAATGCTGTATTGGACAACATATGATCAATATATAACTTTTTATAGACACCAAATCTACTTACATAAATGTCCTGTCCCATCTGTCATTCACTTCCTTCCCGATGTCCTCCTATCACAAGTGACAGCAGCCATATTTGCACACCCTAAGTGATGGATGTGCAAATAAGGGCTCGGACACACTCATCCCAGTTTCACGGACGAGCAGGGCCAGCATTAGCATCCTGTGCACTTTGTCTGACTCTCTCACACCCCTTTCATGGGCCCCTGAATGCAAAATCTGAACCCCCAAACTCTTGTCGTTCTGTCTGTTCCCCCACACAGGCCCAGACTGACAATCTGGCAAAGCAGGCATTTGCCCGCTGGGCCAGCAGCTCTAAAATGCAAATTGGGCCACTGTCAGTACACATGCTGGCAATGACAGTGGCTACCGTGGCCCACATGGGGTCACTAGGCACCAGTTCCTGGGATCCTGCTCACTTATATGTGGCCTGTGAAGTCACACAAGTCACTGGTTGCTAAACATCAGAGCTGAGGCTGTAGAGTGAGATAAAGTCCCTTTGATGCTCCGCACAGGCTTCAGCAGGAAGACTGCAAGGGTTCGAGCCCCCGCTCCCTCTGTGTGCTCTTATCTGTCTTGTCTACTCAGCAGCATCAGAGAGGCACCTGCACTGCTCTGATCACAGAAAATATAAAGTGCTGCCGTGAAGATGATCCCAGTGTGTAGTGTTTAATATGCAGTGTGTAATGTGCAGTGTGCAATGTGAAATTTCTAGAGTGTAATATGCAGTGTGTAATGTGTAATGTGTAGTGTGTAAAGTGTAATGTATAGGGTGTAATATGCAGTGTGCAATGTGCAGTGTGCAACATGTAATGTGCAGGGTGTAATGTGTAGTGTGCAGTGTGTAGTGTGTAATGAGAATGCACGGGGGCAGACAGGTCAAAGGAGAGAGCACAGCACAGGAGAGAGAGAGTGGAGAGTGCAACGGGAGAGACACACACTGCACCCAGCACCACAGAGCCTGCCCCCATCTTAACATCATGGCCCTCCCGATGCAAAAGCATCAGGCCCACATCTAGTCTACTTACATAATCCTCCTGTCCCGTCCATCATCAAACTCTGTCCCAATGTCCTCATGTCATGTGTGAGCGGCAGCTATACTTGCACACCCAAATAATAGGTGTGCAAATATGGCACCGACTGGCAGTACTGGCAAATTGCACAGTATCACCAGTGGTGCTGCAGCTGCCCACAACCACCATCGCCGAACACTGATAATCTCTGCCTGAGTAAGTGTGCATGCATGCATGTGCCTTTACTCAAGTGACCACCATCTTTGTAAACCTAAGAGTCCAAAGATAGCAGCCACGTAACGTACTCACGTGGTCTCTATATTTGGACACCTGGGTGCACTTATGTCGCCACCATCTTTGTACACCACATGGGGAGAGAGACAGCAAACAGTGGGGAGAGAGAGACACAAGGGCGAGAAACAGCACAAGGGGACTGGCAGCAAAAGGGGAGAGAGTGCACAGGGAGGAGAGACAGCATACAGCTGGGAGAGCACACAAGGATGAGACAAAGAACAGGGGCAAGCACATGGGGGGCAGAGGCAGCACACAGTGGGGAGAGAAAACTCACAGGGGACAGACAGCATAGGAGGAGAGAGCACATAGAGGGAGGAGGGACCACACAGGGGAAGAGAGTGCACAGGGGCAGTGAGAGCCCACAGGGGGGAGAGACAGCACACAAGGGGGAAAGGCAACCCACAGAAAGGAGAGATGGCACAAGAGGATAGAGCTCGCACTGATGGTGGAGAGACAGCCCACATGTGTGAGAGAGTGCATTGGGGGGAGAAAACACTGGGTAAGAGAGAGCACACAGGGGAAAGACAGAGTACATGGGGGGAGACACCTCAAAAAAGCACATGAGGGGAGAAGACAGCACAGAGGAGAGAGCTAGAACATGGGGAGAGCGCACAGGGGTAAGACAGCTCAAAGTGGAGAGCACATGACCCGAGAAGACAGCACACAGTGGAGAGAGACAGTGCACAGGGGATAGGCAGGTCAAGAGAGAGAGCACATAGGGGAGAAGATAGCACAAGAGGGAACAGCACATGGGGGAGAGAGAGCACATAGGGAGAAGACAGCACAGGGGTGAGAAAGAATGCATACAGGGGAGAGGGAGAGAGCAGACATGGGCAAGAGCGCATAGGGGGAAGATACTGCAACCATCTCCAGTGCCACAGTGCATGCCCCAATAGTGATGTCACTGCCCTCCCAAAGCGATATAGATATAGATATATATATATATATATATATACACATACTGTATATATGTAGTGTGTATATCAGGGGTCTCAAACCCGCGGCCCGAGGGCCGCATGCAGCCCCTGGGGCTTCACTATGTGGCCCGCGGCACCTTGGACAACATAATGATGCATCGCCCCAGTGCAGGAGGCTGCTGTAGTCCCCGCTGTGTGATGACTTCTGTCCGCAGCACTAACAAGCTCTGCCACTCAGCAAGATAAATGCAAGCTGCCAGCCAATGAGAGGCTGCAGCTAACGGCAGAATATGACGTCACCTGCAGGCCTCTGGTTGGCAGATTGCATTGATCTTGATGAGCAACAGAGCTTGTCTGAGTGGCGGCTGGTGGAAGTCATAGCACAGCGGAGGCCGGAAGTCAGTACAGCGGGGACCGCGGCTGCCCCCTGCACTGAGAGCGATGCATCATTAAAGTGAGAAAAGTGTGAGTGAGGGTGAGTGTGTGAGTGAGGATGTGTTTATAAGAAAGTGTGTGCGAGTTTCAGTGTGTGTATGAGTGTGAGTGTAAGAGTGTGTATGAGGATGTGTGAGAGTGTGTGTGAGAGTGTGTGTGTGTGTGTGTGTGTGGGGGGGGTTTGTGAGTAGGTTTGTGTGTGAGTATGATAGAGTGTGTATTTGAGTGTGTAAAAAGAAGGTAAATTAGGACGGGGGGCATCACTATAAAAGTAGATCAGGATGGGGGACATCACTATAAAAGGGGATCAGGATGGGGGACATCACTATAAAAGGGGATCGGGATGGGGGACATCATCACTAAAGGAGATCAAGATGGGGACATCACTACTAAAGGGGAATGGGGTGGGGGCTTTCACTAGAAAAGGAGATCAGGAAGGGGGACATCACTAGAAAAGGGGATCAGGATGGGGGACATCACTACAAAAGGAGATCAGTATGGGGACATCACTACAAAAGGGGACCATGATCGATGGGGGACATCACTAGAAAAGGGGATCAGGATGGGGGACATCACTACAAAAGGGGAGACCATGATCGATGAGGGACATCACTAGAAAAAGGAATCAGGATGGTGGACATCACTAGAAACAGGGATCAGGATAGGGATCATCACTAGAAAAAGGGATCAGGATGGGTACATCACTAGAAAAGGGGATCAGAATGGGGGACATCAGTAGAAAATGACATTACTACAGGATGGGGACATTACTACAAGAAAGGGATCAGAATTTTGCCATTAACTGCGGTGGTTCTAATGGGGGCATTAAGCCTCAGCAGTGGTACACCAAGAGTCCTAGCTACCTGGGGATCTATGAAATTGCCCTCTGAACCACTGTCAACATAAGCCTCTAAACACACAGATTTCTTAAGGTAAGATAAAGAAATAGGTAATAAAACTTTGGCAGCATCTGCTGGCAATACCTGTGCACCCGGGCAGGCAGAGCCAGAGCCCCCCAGGTGCTGACATCCAGGGTATGAGGCCTTCTGATCTCCAGTGTTCCTGCAGAGGACTCCAGCTTCTGGCTTGTACAGCATGTTGAATGAGATGATGGGAGTGTTCCTCCACAGGACTGAGAAGCTAGACACAGGCAGGTGCCTTGAGGGAGCAATCAGCAGACACAGCTCAGAGAAAAGAAAAAAAAAAAACCATTGGGAAAAGGTAAAAGGAATGCTTTATATATATAGTCTATCTATATATATAAAGAATGGTGTGGCCAGATATAATGTGACGACCCCGCTGTAAGGCTGAGCTGCTGGTAAGGCAGCACCCCGAGAACCCCGAGACCCTTAACCCCTATACAGGGATCTGGAATTATAGCGGGGCCCCGGAGGTAGCTACCTATGGGAGCAGCAGAGCAGGGAGGTCGTCTGGGAAGGGAAAAATCAGGAAGCGAAGAACGTAGTCAGGAGTCCGAGTCAAAACCGAGAGGGCAGTGAAGGTACAAAATCGTCAGGCGGTACAGAGTCGAAAATCCAGGCAAAGGTCAAGGGCAAAACCGAGAGGGCAGCGAAGGTACAAAATCGTCAGGCGGTACAGAGTCGAAAATCCAGGCAAAGGTCAGAGTCAAAGCAAATACACACTATGTCACTTGGGGAACCAAAACTATATCTGGCGGCCTGCAAGACAGGCTCCAATGTATTTGAAGGGTGCGGCTACCTCCCATAGGCTGGAGCTCACAGCCTGATGACCTCATCCGGACCGCCCCTAGAGCCAGGCCAGATGGAGATGCACGACTGGCTCCACCCATCCCACCTCTGACAGAAGAACGCAGGCTGCGCCTAACGGACACCTCTGCAGGGCCCGCTCTTCTGCGACCAACACCACCCAGAGGGGAAACGCAGCGGCGCTCAGCGACAGAGGCAGACGTCGCTGGAGCTGGTCCATATGTGGACAAGGCCCTCCTATCACCAGCACCACCAGACGAAGGAATCCGGCTCCCCCCAGCGGCCGCGGCAGGAACACCGGCCACTGTGGACAAGGCCCTCCTATCACCAGCACCACCAGACGAAGGAATCCGGCTCCCCCCAGCGGCCGCGGCAGGAACACCGGCCACTGTGGATAAGGCCCTCCTATCACCAGCACCACCAGACGAAGGAATCCGGCTCCCCCAGCGGCCGTGGCAGGAACACCGGCCACCGAGTCCAATGGCGATGTGACAGTACCCCCCCCTCTACGAGGGGCCTCCGGACCCACAAAACCCGGTTTATTGGGATGAAGAACATGAAACTTCCGGATCAAACCCTTGGCATGGATATTACGGGCAGGCACCCAGGACCTCTCCTCCGGACCATAGCCCTTCCAATGTACCAGATACTGCACGGATCCTCTCACTAAGCGGGAATCAAGGATCCGCTGAACTTCGTATTCCACGGCACCCCCGACCAAGACCGGAGGAGGAGGGGACCGGACAGGACGAATCGGAGATCGGTACAATTTGAGAAGGGATTTATGGAATACATTGGGCAGTTTGAATGATTGAGGGAGCTTCAGACGAAAGGCTACAGGGTTAATCACGTCGATTATTTCGTACGGACCAATAAACCTGGGACCTAGTTTGGCAGACGGCACTTTGAGCTTGATATTTTTCGTGGACAACCAAACTTTGTCCCCAACTCCCAGGTCCGGACCCTTGGAACGCCGTTTATTAGCAGAAGACGCCTGCCTAGTCTGAGCCCCCTTTAAGTTTTTGTTCACTTCAGACCAGATAGTCTTTAACTGATCTACGGACCTTTCTACCCCAGGGACGTCAGAAAGCCTAGAAGAAAATGAACAAAAGCGCGGGTGCAGCCCATGATTACAGTAGAAAGGGGTGGTCTTGATGGACTCCTGGTACTGGTTATTCATGGCGAATTCTGCTAGTGGCAGATGTTCCACCCAATCAGATTGCTGCTCAGAGACATAACAACGTAGATACTGTTCGAGAGCTTGATTAGCGCGCTCGGTTTGACCATTGGTTTCAGGGTGATAGGCAGAAGAAAAGGAATAGTCAATTCCAATCCGTTTACAGAATGCCCTCCAAAACTTAGAAACGAACTGGGTGCCCCTGTCAGAAACAATATTCACAGGAACACCATGCAATCGCACAACATGATTAATGAATACTTTGCTCAGGGTCTCGGAATTAGGTAACCCGGACAGCGGAACAAAATGACACTGCTTGCTGAATCTGTCTACCACTACCCAGATACAAGTCTTCCCTTCTGAGAGTGGCAGGTCAGTAATAAAATCCATGGAGATATGAGTCCAAGGACCCTCAGGGGTAGGCAAGGACTGGAGCAACCCAGCGGGGCGGTTGCGGGGAGTCTTAGCGCGAGCACAGGTTTCACAAGCCAGTACATATTCCTTACAGTCCTTTACTATGGTTGGCCACCACAAATTCCTGGTTACAAGTCTGATGGTGTTATTGATACCAGGATGCCCTGCGAGGACAGAATCATGAGCTTCCTTAAGGACTTTGAGGCGGTATGTGGCAGGGACGAATAGTTTCTGGGCAGGAGTAGTGTCAGGGGCCTGTTCTGGAGATCTACGAATCTCTTCCAGAAGGTCCAAGGACACAGCCGAGACAACAATCCCCTTGGCTAAAATGGGAGTCGGTTCAACGTCCCCGACTTGTATGGGGCAAAAACTTCGAGACAGGGCATCAGCCCTCACATTTTTGGTACCTGGTCGGAAAGTGATAACAAAATCAAATCTGGAGAAGAACAAAGCCCACCTAGCCTGTCTAGGATTCAGTCTTTTTGCTGACTCCAAGTAGGTCAGGTTTTTGTGGTCAGTGATTACGGTAATCTTATGTTTGGCGCCTTCGAGGAAGTGGCGCCATTCCTCGAAGGCCCATTTGATTGCCAACAACTCTCGGTTACCTATGTCATAATTCATCTCGGTAGATGAAAATTTTCGGGAAAAGAAGGCACACGGACGAAGCTGAGTGAGGGATGCAGTGCCTTGTGACAGCACTGCTCCCACTCCAACTTCAGAGGCATCTACCTCTACAATGAACGGGCGGTCCAGATCAGGCTGAACCAATATTGGGTCAGAGGAGAAACATTCCTTTAATTTAGAAAATGCATAAATTGCTTCAGGCTTCCAATTAACCACATCCGCCCCTTTACGTGTCAAATCAGTGAGAGGTTTGGCTATCTCGGAAAACCCTTTAATAAATTTGCGGTAATAGTTAGCGAAACCCAAAAATCGCTGCAGTGCCTTCAGAGACTTGGGTTGTACCCATTCCTTAATGGGTTTAATTTTGGCAGGATCCATGCGAAAACCTTTAGCAGATATAATATACCCCAAAAAGTTTATCGCCTCCTCCATGAAGACACATTTCTCTAATTTGGCGAATAGAGAATGCTCTCTGAGTCTTTGGAGCACAGTACGGACATGTCGGACGTGTGACCAAAGACCAGGAGAAAAAACCAGAATGTCGTCCAAATAAACGACTACATATACACCACTGATGTCTCTGAATATATCGTTCACGAAATTCTGAAAAACTGCAGGTGCGTTGCTTAACCCGAACGGCATTACGAGATACTCAAAATGGCCGAGAGGCGTATTGAACGCGGTCTTCCACTCATCGCCTTCTTTTATACGGACCAGGTTATATGCTCCCCTGAGGTCCAGTTTAGTGAAATACCTGGCTCCCAACAGCTGATTATAAAGATCAGGGATGAGTGGAAGAGGATACTGGTTTTTCACAGTGATCGCGTTTAATTCGCGGTAATCAATGCAAGGTCTGAGGCCGCCATCTTTCTTTCCCACAAAAAAGAAACCGGCCCCTACTGGTGAGGTGGACGGTCTAATATACCCTTTTCTCAGACTGTCTGCAATGTAATCATTCATAGCCTGACGTTCAGGACCAGAGAGATTAAATATTCTCCCCTTTGGGAGACGAGAAGCAGGTATCAAATCTATGGCGCAATCATACTTTCTGTGAGGGGGTAATTTCTCTGATTCCTGAATAGAAAATACATCCTCAAAATCTCTAAAGGCAAATGGTACAAATGGAGGAGTCTTGACCTTCACTTGGTTTACAGATAGCGAGATACAGTGTTCCTGACACTTTGGGCTCCAGCGCACGATGTCACCCAAGTGCCAGTCTATGACTGGGTTATGTTTGCGTAACCATGGCATGCCCAGGACTACTGCAGATGATAAATTATTGATAGCAAAAAATGACACATTTTCAACATGTAAAGACCCCACCAGCATTGACACTTCCTCAGTGACAAATTCCACTCCACCCTGGATGAGGGGAGTGCCATTAACTGCGGTGGTTCTAATGGGGGCATTAAGCCTCAGCAGTGGTACACCAAGAGTCCTAGCTACCTGGGGATCTATGAAATTGCCCTCTGAACCACTGTCAACATAAGCCTCTAAACACACAGATTTCTTAAGGTAAGATAAAGAAATAGGTAATAAAACTTTGGCAGCATCTGCTGGCAATACCTGTGCACCCGGGCAGGCAGAGCCAGAGCCCCCCAGGTGCTGACATCCAGGGTATGAGGCCTTCTGATCTCCAGTGTTCCTGCAGAGGACTCCAGCTTCTGGCTTGTACAGCATGTTGAATGAGATGATGGGAGTGTTCCTCCACAGGACTGAGAAGCTAGACACAGGCAGGTGCCTTGAGGGAGCAATCAGCAGACACAGCTCAGAGAAAAGAAAAAAAAAAAACCATTGGGAAAAGGTAAAAGGAATGCTTTATATATATAGTCTATCTATATATATAAAGAATGGTGTGGCCAGATATAATGTGACGACCCCGCTGTAAGGCTGAGCTGCTGGTAAGGCAGCACCCCGAGAACCCCGAGACCCTTAACCCCTATACAGGGATCTGGAATTATAGCGGGGCCCCGGAGGTAGCTACCTATGGGAGCAGCAGAGCAGGGAGGTCGTCTGGGAAGGGAAAAATCAGGAAGCGAAGAACGTAGTCAGGAGTCCGAGTCAAAACCGAGAGGGCAGTGAAGGTACAAAATCGTCAGGCGGTACAGAGTCGAAAATCCAGGCAAAGGTCAAGGGCAAAACCGAGAGGGCAGCGAAGGTACAAAATCGTCAGGCGGTACAGAGTCGAAAATCCAGGCAAAGGTCAGAGTCAAAGCAAATACACACTATGTCACTTGGGGAACCAAAACTATATCTGGCGGCCTGCAAGACAGGCTCCAATGTATTTGAAGGGTGCGGCTACCTCCCATAGGCTGGAGCTCACAGCCTGATGACCTCATCCGGACCGCCCCTAGAGCCAGGCCAGATGGAGATGCACGACTGGCTCCACCCATCCCACCTCTGACAGAAGAACGCAGGCTGCGCCTAACGGACACCTCTGCAGGGCCCGCTCTTCTGCGACCAACACCACCCAGAGGGGAAACGCAGCGGCGCTCAGCGACAGAGGCAGACGTCGCTGGAGCTGGTCCATATGTGGACAAGGCCCTCCTATCACCAGCACCACCAGACGAAGGAATCCGGCTCCCCCCAGCGGCCGCGGCAGGAACACCGGCCACTGTGGACAAGGCCCTCCTATCACCAGCACCACCAGACGAAGGAATCCGGCTCCCCCCAGCGGCCGCGGCAGGAACACCGGCCACTGTGGATAAGGCCCTCCTATCACCAGCACCACCAGACGAAGGAATCCGGCTCCCCCCAGCGGCCGTGGCAGGAACACCGGCCACCGAGTCCAATGGCGATGTGACAGTACCCCCCCCTCTACGAGGGGCCTCCGGACCCACAAAACCCGGTTTATTGGGATGAAGAACATGAAACTTCCGGATCAAACCCTTGGCATGGATATTACGGGCAGGCACCCAGGACCTCTCCTCCGGACCATAGCCCTTCCAATGTACCAGATACTGCACGGATCCTCTCACTAAGCGGGAATCAAGGATCCGCTGAACTTCGTATTCCACGGCACCCCCGACCAAGACCGGAGGAGGAGGGGACCGGACAGGACGAATCGGAGATCGGTACAATTTGAGAAGGGATTTATGGAATACATTGGGCAGTTTGAATGATTGAGGGAGCTTCAGACGAAAGGCTACAGGGTTAATCACGTCGATTATTTCGTACGGACCAATAAACCTGGGACCTAGTTTGGCAGACGGCACTTTGAGCTTGATATTTTTCGTGGACAACCAAACTTTGTCCCCAACTCCCAGGTCCGGACCCTTGGAACGCCGTTTATTAGCAGAAGACGCCTGCCTAGTCTGAGCCCCCTTTAAGTTTTTGTTCACTTCAGACCAGATAGTCTTTAACTGATCTACGGACCTTTCTACCCCAGGGACGTCAGAAAGCCTAGAAGAAAATGAACAAAAGCGCGGGTGCAGCCCATGATTACAGTAGAAAGGGGTGGTCTTGATGGACTCCTGGTACTGGTTATTCATGGCGAATTCTGCTAGTGGCAGATGTTCCACCCAATCAGATTGCTGCTCAGAGACATAACAACGTAGATACTGTTCGAGAGCTTGATTAGCGCGCTCGGTTTGACCATTGGTTTCAGGGTGATAGGCAGAAGAAAAGGAATAGTCAATTCCAATCCGTTTACAGAATGCCCTCCAAAACTTAGAAACGAACTGGGTGCCCCTGTCAGAAACAATATTCACAGGAACACCATGCAATCGCACAACATGATTAATGAATACTTTGCTCAGGGTCTCGGAATTAGGTAACCCGGACAGCGGAACAAAATGACACTGCTTGCTGAATCTGTCTACCACTACCCAGATACAAGTCTTCCCTTCTGAGAGTGGCAGGTCAGTAATAAAATCCATGGAGATATGAGTCCAAGGACCCTCAGGGGTAGGCAAGGACTGGAGCAACCCAGCGGGGCGGTTGCGGGGAGTCTTAGCGCGAGCACAGGTTTCACAAGCCAGTACATATTCCTTACAGTCCTTTACTATGGTTGGCCACCACAAATTCCTGGTTACAAGTCTGATGGTGTTATTGATACCAGGATGCCCTGCGAGGACAGAATCATGAGCTTCCTTAAGGACTTTGAGGCGGTATGTGGCAGGGACGAATAGTTTCTGGGCAGGAGTAGTGTCAGGGGCCTGTTCTGGAGATCTACGAATCTCTTCCAGAAGGTCCAAGGACACAGCCGAGACAACAATCCCCTTGGCTAAAATGGGAGTCGGTTCAACGTCCCCGACTTGTATGGGGCAAAAACTTCGAGACAGGGCATCAGCCCTCACATTTTTGGTACCTGGTCGGAAAGTGATAACAAAATCAAATCTGGAGAAGAACAAAGCCCACCTAGCCTGTCTAGGATTCAGTCTTTTTGCTGACTCCAAGTAGGTCAGGTTTTTGTGGTCAGTGATTACGGTAATCTTATGTTTGGCGCCTTCGAGGAAGTGGCGCCATTCCTCGAAGGCCCATTTGATTGCCAACAACTCTCGGTTACCTATGTCATAATTCATCTCGGTAGATGAAAATTTTCGGGAAAAGAAGGCACACGGACGAAGCTGAGTGAGGGATGCAGTGCCTTGTGACAGCACTGCTCCCACTCCAACTTCAGAGGCATCTACCTCTACAATGAACGGGCGGTCCAGATCAGGCTGAACCAATATTGGGTCAGAGGAGAAACATTCCTTTAATTTAGAAAATGCATAAATTGCTTCAGGCTTCCAATTAACCACATCCGCCCCTTTACGTGTCAAATCAGTGAGAGGTTTGGCTATCTCGGAAAACCCTTTAATAAATTTGCGGTAATAGTTAGCGAAACCCAAAAATCGCTGCAGTGCCTTCAGAGACTTGGGTTGTACCCATTCCTTAATGGGTTTAATTTTGGCAGGATCCATGCGAAAACCTTTAGCAGATATAATATACCCCAAAAAGTTTATCGCCTCCTCCATGAAGACACATTTCTCTAATTTGGCGAATAGAGAATGCTCTCTGAGTCTTTGGAGCACAGTACGGACATGTCGGACGTGTGACCAAAGACCAGGAGAAAAAACCAGAATGTCGTCCAAATAAACGACTACATATACACCACTGATGTCTCTGAATATATCGTTCACGAAATTCTGAAAAACTGCAGGTGCGTTGCTTAACCCGAACGGCATTACGAGATACTCAAAATGGCCGAGAGGCGTATTGAACGCGGTCTTCCACTCATCGCCTTCTTTTATACGGACCAGGTTATATGCTCCCCTGAGGTCCAGTTTAGTGAAATACCTGGCTCCCAACAGCTGATTATAAAGATCAGGGATGAGTGGAAGAGGATACTGGTTTTTCACAGTGATCGCGTTTAATTCGCGGTAATCAATGCAAGGTCTGAGGCCGCCATCTTTCTTTCCCACAAAAAAGAAACCGGCCCCTACTGGTGAGGTGGACGGTCTAATATACCCTTTTCTCAGACTGTCTGCAATGTAATCATTCATAGCCTGACGTTCAGGACCAGAGAGATTAAATATTCTCCCCTTTGGGAGACGAGAAGCAGGTATCAAATCTATGGCGCAATCATACTTTCTGTGAGGGGGTAATTTCTCTGATTCCTGAATAGAAAATACATCCTCAAAATCTCTAAAGGCAAATGGTACAAATGGAGGAGTCTTGACCTTCACTTGGTTTACAGATAGCGAGATACAGTGTTCCTGACACTTTGGGCTCCAGCGCACGATGTCACCCAAGTGCCAGTCTATGACTGGGTTATGTTTGCGTAACCATGGCATGCCCAGGACTACTGCAGATGATAAATTATTGATAGCAAAAAATGACACATTTTCAACATGTAAAGACCCCACCAGCATTGACACTTCCTCAGTGACAAATTCCACTCCACCCTGGATGAGGGGAGTGCCATTAACTGCGGTGGTTCTAATGGGGGCATTAAGCCTCAGCAGTGGTACACCAAGAGTCCTAGCTACCTGGGGATCTATGAAATTGCCCTCTGAACCACTGTCAACATAAGCCTCTAAACACACAGATTTCTTAAGGTAAGATAAAGAAATAGGTAATAAAACTTTGGCAGCATCTGCTGGCAATACCTGTGCACCGGGCAGGCAGAGCCAGAGCCCCCAGGTGCTGACATCCAGGGTATGAGGCCTTCTGATCTCCAGTGTTCCTGCAGAGGACTCCAGCTTCTGGCTTGTACAGCATGTTGAATGAGATGATGGGAGTGTTCCTCCACAGGACTGAGAAGCTAGACACAGGCAGGTGCCTTGAGGGAGCAATCAGCAGACACAGCTCAGAGAAAAAAAAAAAAAAAACCATTGGGAAAAGGTAAAAGGAATGCTTTATATATATAGTCTATCTATATATATATAAAGAATGGTGTGGCCAGATATAATGTGACGACCCCGCTGTAAGGCTGAGCTGCTGGTAAGGCAGCACCCCGAGAACCCGAGACCCTTAACCCCTATACAGGGATCTGGAATTATAGCGGGGCCCCGGAGGTAGCTACCTATGGGAGCAGCAGAGCAGGGAGGTCGTCTGGGAAGGGAAAAATCAGGAAGCGAAGAACGTAGTCAGGAGTCCGAGTCAAAACCGAGAGGGCAGTGAAGGTACAAAATCGTCAGGCGGTACAGAGTCGAAAATCCAGGCAAAGGTCAAGGGCAAAACCGAGAGGGCAGCGAAGGTACAAAATCGTCAGGCGGTACAGAGTCGAAAATCCAGGCAAAGGTCAGAGTCAAAGCAAATACACACTATGTCACTTGGGGAACCAAAACTATATCTGGCGGCCTGCAAGACAGGCTCCAATGTATTTGAAGGGTGCGGCTACCTCCCATAGGCTGGAGCTCACAGCCTGATGACCTCATCCGGACCGCCCCTAGAGCCAGGCCAGATGGAGATGCACGACTGGCTCCACCCATCCCACCTCTGACAGAAGAACGCAGGCTGCGCCTAACGGACACCTCTGCAGGGCCCGCTCTTCTGCGACCAACACCACCCAGAGGGGAAACGCAGCGGCGCTCAGCGACAGAGGCAGACGTCGCTGGAGCTGGTCCATATGTGGACAAGGCCCTCCTATCACCAGCACCACCAGACGAAGGAATCCGGCTCCCCCCAGCGGCCGCGGCAGGAACACCGGCCACTGTGGACAAGGCCCTCCTATCACCAGCACCACCAGACGAAGGAATCCGGCTCCCCCAGCGGCCGCGGCAGGAACACCGGCCACTGTGGATAAGGCCCTCCTATCACCAGCACCACCAGACGAAGGAATCCGGCTCCCCCCAGCGGCCGTGGCAGGAACACCGGCCACCGAGTCCAATGGCGATGTGACATACACCTTACTTGTTCCTCATATATCTAGTATATACATATAACTAATCAATTGGTCCCCCAATCTGCACATAGCCGCTTATCATGTTTAATTTTGGTATTTACTGTATTCTCATACACTTACCACATGTTATCGCTGCTCCCAGCGTTGCGGAAGTTGCACTGCGCATGCGTCAGCCGATTCCTAGAATACAGAATGTTTAGCCGTGGCCATCTTAGTGCTCCTGCGCATGCGCAGTAGAGCTTTTCGTGCTATTACACCCAGCGTCTGTCAAACTCACTATTCCCCCACGTAAACACCTCCTGTATTGCCCCAATCTTTTTTTAAAACCTTTCTATTGCGGCACATAGCCTGCCCAAATGTTTTATACATCATATTAGAAAGGTTTTTTTATTTAAGTGTTAGGTAATCCTATATAGAGTGTAATTTTTACCTTTTAGTGAAATAAGAATATAAAGTGCTATAGTGCTGTTAATATTACATATTAACTGGCATACCAATAATTTTGGGGTTACTACTCATGTATATTTTCCACTAAACTTTATTTTATACAAATGTATATCCCTTTCTCCTGTTTTCCATTAAAATATTAAGGGGATATGTACTTTATCCTATAGCACTCCACATTTCTGTGGTTTGTGCTATCCCTGTCAGTATGCAGATTTGAGGGGTATCTACCCCTCTCCTCTACTCCTGCCCAAGGCTCGGATCCCCTCACAGAGGGTTTCCCCTTTCTCTTAATATGGAATAATCTTGAGATAACCATATCCTTATACGTTTATATACATGAGAAGATTCCTCATATTTTTCCTGTATGCCATGGAGGTCTCCCTTCACAAAGGAACCTTCAACTTCACGTTTGCTGTGCCAAAAATTGCTTTTAATATAAAGTGCATATTAGTAATACATTAAAATTCCATATAAATAATGTAAAATATCTTTAGTGTTATATATATTTGCTAATTTGGTACCAATACAGGTCGTGAAACATCGGGGACAATTTCTGTCCGAATTTAGATGGTGTCCAATTCTTTGTGTATGAAAAACCCGTGCGACTTGTGCTTTAGAGTCATGTGCATCTTTACAACTATAATGTGACAATATAAGAAGAGAAAAATTCTATTAAAAAATTGTGAATATCTACAACATCATACAAAAGGTGATCACTTTACACAAAATCTGATATCTATCCGTACTCTAAAGTATAGATTGCAACTTGTAATCCACGTTTAAACCTCCAGGTTTTAAGGTACCCAATTTGTGAATCCACTGGAGTTCTTTTGTTTTTAGGAGCTTAATTCTATCCCCTCCTCTCCTCATTGGGGGTATCCTATCTATTATTCTAAATCTCAAATCCCTTTCCGTATGATTTTCTTCAACAAAGTATTTTGGAACTGGGAGGTTTAGAACTTTTTGTCTGATACTACACCTATGCAAATTGAGTCTCATCTTCACTTCTAAAGTAGTCTCCCCCACATACCATTTTTTACAGGGGCACTCCAACAAGTAGATCACATAGTCAGAGTTACACGTCAACATGTGTTGTATCTTATATTGGATTCCTGTATCTGGGTGAGTAAATGTATAACCCTTCAACATAAGGTTATAATTTACGCAATTAACGCAATGGTAACACCCTAACCTCTTCATGCATGTTATGGTTTTCTGTCTGGACTGCAAAAGGAAGTTAAAACCATTTAAGGCTAGGGTCACACATAAGCCCTTGGTCTGTTTTTTGCTTCATTTTTGGCATTTTTTTTTTCTAAGTCCAAAAACTGATAGAAAAACGGATTAGATGTAATAAACACCCTGTCCGTTTTTTTCTGCACTTAAAAACATTGCTATGTCCGTTTTTGAGCCAAAAACGTTGCTAGCAACGTTTTTGGGGTCTGTTTTTCAAAGAAAAAATTTTTTAACATGGGCCCTATGGAAAAATGGATCCGTTTTTTTGGGGTGCCTTAGAAAAACGGATCCGTTTTTTTGAGAATTTTGGTCAAAAAATGACAAAGTCCAAAAACATTCAGGAGTGTAGGAGGCTCAAAAAGCACAAAAAAAAAACAGATTGGTCATGGAAATCACTTCCAAAAACGGATTTCTATGTGTGACCCCAGCCTAAAATTGGTAATTGGACCAAACAAGGGCACCATTATATATGAAAAATGTCAGATCAAACAAGTTGATTGCAGCAATTTATATATCAGCATAGACAGTCAAAAATAAATCAGAACCCAGCGGGGCTCAGAGTTTAATGTATAGGAAACAATAGGAAGTCACTCCTAGATCAAGGGATCAATCAATCTGGAAGTGGATGTGTGTCACTCCAGTTAGGAGTATAGTCTCTCTGCTTTACAAAGAATATACCACTATCAATGAGGGTTCACAAAACCTCTTACATGGATCTACCACTATATAGCAAGAGAATCAAACTCTGGGCTGAAACACCCTGTTAAATAGTCACATGTATATATAGAATATACCGTATATACTCTCGTATAAGCCGAGTTTTTCAGCCCAAAAATTGGGCTGAAAAGTCCCCCCCTCGGCTTATACGCGAGTCATACTGGACCCCCTCACTGTTTGGCGCCCCCACCTCACAGTATGGCCCCCCCCGCATACAGCGCTGCGCATATACATTACCAGGCTATCAGCTGTCACTCTTCGCGGCTCCCGGCTCCGGCTTCCATCTTCATCTCTGTCTTCCTGCATGTCACATGACCGGCCGGCGTCGCGATGAGCCCCGGCCACAAAGCAGGAAGACAGAGATGAAGATAGAAGCCGGAGCCGGGAGCCGCGAATCGCCACCGGAGGGTGACAGCTGATAGCCTGGTAATGTATATGCGCAGCGCTGCATGCGGGGGGGGCCATCCTGTGAGGTGGGGGCGCCAAACAGTTAGGGGGGCCAGTGTAATACCTCTGGGGCTGCATATACCTCTGGGGCTGTATATACCTCTGGGGCTGTATATACCTCTGGGGCTGCTGTGTACTACCTAAGGGCTGCTTTATACTACCCCTGGGGCTGCTGTATACCCCTGGGGCTGCTGTGTATACCCCTGGGGCTGCTGTGTATACCCCTGGGGCTGCTGTGTATACCCCTGGGGCTGCTGTATACTACCACTGGGGCTGCTGTGTATACCCCTGGGGCTGCTATGTATACCCCTGGGGCTGCTGTGTATACCCCTGGGGCTGCTGTGTATACCCCTGGGGCTGCTGTGTATACCTCTGGGGCTGCTGCTGTAATAATGCTGGGGTCTGTATATACCACTGGGGAGGCTGCTTTATACTACCACTGGGGGGGCCTGTATACCACACTGCTGGGGGCTGTATACCTGTGCTGGGGTCCACCCTCGGCTTATACACGAGTCAATAGGTTTTCCCAGGTTTTGGGGGCAAAAGTAGGGGGGTCGGCTTATACACGGGTCGGCTTATACACGAGTATATACGGTAATTCTATATATACATGTGACTATTTAAAGCAGAGAGCCCCGCTGGGTTCTGATTTATTTTTGACTGTCTATGCTGATATATAAATTGCTGCAATCAACTTGTTTGATCTGACATTTTTCATATATAATGCTGCCCTTGTTTGGTCCAATTACCAATTTTAAATGGTTTTAACTTCCTTTTGTCTGTACACTGTTCTAATAAAATTTTGTATATATTTTGTAATATCACGGGTGTGCTCCCATATTTTCAAATATGTCATGTCTGTTTCTGCTGTTTTCATTTAAAGCAGTCCAGACAGAAAACCATAACAGGCATGAAGAGGTTAGGGTGTTACCATTGCGTTAATTGCGTAAATTGTAGCCTTATGTTGAAGGGGGATACATTTACTCACCCAGATACAGGAATCCAATATAAGATACAACACATGTTGACGTGTAACTCTGACTATGTGATCTACTTGTTGGAGTGCCCCTGTAAAAAATGGTATGTGGGGGAGACTACTTTAGAAGTGAAGATGAGACTCAATTTGCGTAGGTGTAGTATCAGACAAAAAGTTCTAAACCTCCCAGTTCCAAAATACTTTGTTGAAGCAAATCATACGGAAAGGGATTTGAGATTTAGAATAATAGATAGGATACCCCCAATGAGGAGAGGAGGGGATAGAATTAAGCTCCTAAAAACAAAAGAACTCCAGTGGATTCACAAATTGGGTACCTTAAAACCTGGAGGTTTAAACGTGGATTAGAAGTTGCAATCTATACTTTAGAGTACGGATAGATATCAGATTTTGTGTAACGTGATCACCTTTTGTATGATGTTGTAGATATTCACAATTTTTTAATAGAATTTTTCTCTTCTTATATTGTCACATTATAGTTGTAAAGATGCACATGACTCTAAAGCACAAGTCGCACAGGTTTTTCATACACAAAGAATTGGACACCATCTAAATTCGGACAGAAATTGTCCCCGATGTTTCACGACCTGTATTGGTACCAAATTAGCAAATTTATATAACACTAAAGATATTTTACATTATTTATATGGAATTTTAATGTATTACTAATATGCACTTTATATTAAAAGCAATTTTTGGCACAGCAAACGTGAAGTTGAAGGTTCCTTTGTGAAGGGAGACCTCCATGGCATACAGGAAAAATATGAGGAATCTTCTCATGTATATAAAAGTATAAGGATATGGTTATCTCAAGATTATTCCATATTAAGAGAAAGGGGAAAACCTCTGTGAGGGGATCCGAGCCTTGGGCAGGAGTAGAGGAGAGGGGTAGATACCCCTCAAATCTGCATACTGACAGGGATAGCACAAACCACAGAAATGTGGAGTGCTATAGGATAAAGTACATATCCCCTTAATATTTTAATGGAAAACAAGAGAAAGGGATATACATTTGTATAAAATAAAGTTTAGTGGAAAATATACATGAGTAGTAACCCCAAAATTATTGGTATGCCAGTTTATATGTAATATTAACAGCACTATAGCACTTTATATACTTATTTCACTAAAGGGTAAAAATTACACTCTATATAGGATTACCTAACACTTAAATAAAAAAACCTTTCTAATATGATGTATAAAACATTTGGGCAGGCTATGTGCCGCAATAGAAAGGTTTTAAAAAAGATTGGGGCAATACAGGAGGTGTTTACGTGGGGGAATAGTGAGTTTGACGGACGCTGGGTGTAATAGCACGAAAAGCTCTACTGCGCATGTGCAGGAGCACTAAGATGGCCACAGCTAAACATCCTGTATTCTAGGAAGCGGCGACGTCAGAGAATGCTGACGCATGCGCAGTGCAACTTCCGCAATGCTGGGAGCAGCGATAACATGCGGTAAGTGTATGAGAATACAGTAAATACCAAAATGAAACATGATAAGCGACCAGGTGCAGATTGGGGAACCAATTGAGTAGTTATATGTATATACTAGATATATGAGAAACAAGTAAGGTGTATATATAGCGATTTATTAGGATATAGAAAGAGGATAGGTTTATAATATGATCAGAGCATGTATTTAACAGAAAGGATTATTACTGTAAATGCAAATGATTGTGTAAACATGTAAACAGGATGTATAAAGAGCCCAGCATTTGCAGAGGGTGCTTGCTGGAAGAAGGTCTGAGGACCGAAATGTCCACCACTAAGATGCCAGAAGGCCATTAAAGGCAATATACATCGTTTTTGGAGTGCTGCAGTCATTTCTTAGAATATATATATATATATATATATATATATATATATATATAAAAGAGAAAAAAAACTGCACAGCACTCACAGACAATGTGAACTGGTGCCAGCAGGGATGCTGGGTCAACATACTAGAAAAAACCTTGCAGCACTCAGCTACTACCAATGATGTACATATGCTGACAAGCTGTATATATATGAGAAAAAATTTAAAAACTTACGTTTTTTTCAAAAAACTCAAAATTCTTATTATTTTTTTTAAAACTGAAGTTCTTAGTACACACATTGGCCAATGTCTGCTTGCTCGTCGACTGCGACAAAGTGACTTCAGGTCCGACGAGTCCTATCGCTGACACCCAAGTCCTCCTTGTCCACCCTACCCCACTTCAGTTTGTCTGTGAGTGCTGTGCAGTTTTTTTTTTTTTTTTCTCTTTTGTATCGTGTGGAGTGGCTGGCTCCATTACTGCAATGTGCACCCTCGTTGCCTACAGGTGATCTAGGGTCTAGATGGTGACCGCCCACTTAGTAGTGGGGTAGGGTGGACAAGGAGGACTTGGGTGTCAGCGATAGGACTCGTCGGACCTGAAGTCACTTTGTCGCAGTCGACGAGCAAGCAGACATTGGCCAATGTGTGTACTAAGAACTTCAGTTTTAAAAAAAATAATAAGAATTTTGAGTTTTTTGAAAAAAACGTAAGTTTTTAAATTTTTTCTCATATATATACAGCTTGTCAGCATATGTACATCATTGGTAGCAGCTGAGTGCTGCAAGGTTTTTTTCTAGTATATATATATACAAGTGAAAACAGAAGATTAGATACCATATGTATGTTTTTCTCACTATCTGACATGAAAATAGAATAAATCTTTCATGTTTTAGGTCAATTAGGATTACCATAATCTACTATATAATCGCCTTATTGCGTCTTTCTTTCTGTAACGGAAATCCTGCGTCGCTAATTGGTCGTGGCCGGTCGATCAGCAATGTGGGATGTTTGTTACAGAGAAACAGACACAATGACCAAAATGGCGCCGCTGTGGAGGCCAGCGCGGAGGGGAAGCCTTGGCCACCGAGCTCTATGCCGGCATAGAGCTCAGCGCTGGCGCCCAGTGCCAGCCTGTGACTCGCTCCGGCCGCCTCTACCCACCCGAAGCGTACGAGGGAATGAAGTGGCAGTGAGTGTCCCCAGGGCATACGGGGGCCACCGGACAGCCTCAGGGGCTGGGGAAGGGAGCACAGAGGCACAGCTCCATGCTGGCTTGGAGCTCTGCACTGGGCCCAGCACCAGCCTGTGACTCGCCCCGCCGCCTCTACCTGCCCAGAGTGTGCGGGCACCACCGGGCAGCCTCAGAGGCCGGGGAGGGAAGCACAGGAGCACAAAGGCAGACGAGAGAATGGAGTGCCGGTGAGTGTCCCCGGAGCGTGCGGGGTCCTCACAACCTCCTCTATCTCCTCAGACTCCTCCATCTTTGCAGCCTCCTCCATCCCCTCAGCCTCCTCCATCAGTGCAGCCTCCTCCATCCTCACAGTCTCCACCATCCCCTCAGCCTCCTCCATCCTCACAGCCTCCTCCATCCTCACAGCCTCCCCATCTTCACAGCCTCATCCATCCTCACAGCCTCCCCATCCTCACAGCTTACTCCATCCTCACAGCCTCTTCCATCCCCATAGCCTCCTCCATCCTTGCAGCCTCCTCCAGCCCCTCAGCCTCCTCCATCCTTGCAGCCTCCTCCATCCTCACAGCTTCCTCCATCCCCTCAGCCTCCTCCATCGTTGCAGTCTCCTCTATCCTCATAGTCTCCTCCATCCTCACAGCTTCCCCAATCCTCACAGCCTCCTCCATCCTTGCAGCCTCCTCCATCCTCACAGACTCCTCCATCCTCACAGCCTCCTCCATCCCCTCAGCCTCCTTCATCCTTGCAGCCTCCTCCATCCTCACAACCTCCTCCATCCTCACAGTCTCCTCCATCCTCACAGTCGCCTCCATCCCCTCAGCCTTCTCCATCCTCACAGCCTTCTCCATGCTCACACAGCATCCTTCATCCTCATAGCCTCACCCATCTTCACAGCCTCCTCCATCCCCTCAGCCTCCTCTATCCCCTCAGCTTCCTCCATCGTTGCAGTCTCCTCTATCCTCACAGCTTCCTCAATCCTCACAGCCTCCTTCATCCTTGCAGCCTCCTCCATCCTCACAGCCTTCCCATCCTCACAGCCTCCCCATCCTCACAGGCTGCTCCATCCTCACAGGCTCCTCCATCCTCACAGCCTCCTCCAATCTCACAGCCTCCTCCATCCTCACAGCTTCCTCCATCCCCTCAGCCTCCTCCATCCTTTCAGCCTTCTCCATATTCACATCTTTCTGTGATGTGGCAAAACTGGAAAAAATACAGATAATTCAAATCAGCATTGAGCATCTACTCTATAATTGCCGTAGGCATTTTCGTGTCGGCCCCCGACAACGTGCCGTGGCTTTGTCACTATTGTGACGTCATCACGGCGAAGCATTGGCCGCGTAGCGGCCATTGCGAGCCGCTGACGTCACCACGTACGAGCAATGGCCGCGAAGCGGCCATTGCGAGTCGGTGGCCGAAAATAGAACCAGAGGCTCGGCCACAAATTTAGCGATGTACCGCTGAGGTAGCGCGAGCAATGGCCGCGAGGCCATTGCGAGTCGCTACCTCAGCCGCCCTGTGCCCCTGTGCCCCTGTGCCTCAGTGCCTCAGTGTGCCCCTGTGCCTCCCGCTCCGAAGCAGCTGCTGTCAGCACATGCTGACACAGTGCTCCGGAGCGTGTGCCCCTGTGATCCCGCTCCGGAGCAGCTGCTGTCAGCACATGCTGACACAGTGCTCCGGAGCCTGTGCCCCTGTGCCCCAGTGCCCCTGTGCCCAAGTGCCCCTGTGCCCCTGTCACCCGCTCCGGAGCAGCTGCTGTCAGCACATGGTGACACAGTGCTCCGGAGCCTGTGCCCCTGTGCCCCTGTGCCCCTGTGCCCCAGTGCCCCTGTGCCCCTGTGCCTCTGTGCCCCTGTGACCCTGTGCCTCTGTGCCCCTGTGCCCCATTGCCCTGTGGATTACCGCAACCGCGCCGCATATTAACTCGCTGGCTCAGTGCGAGCACTTGCGGCGCGGTTGCGGTAAAACCCATAAGGATTACCGCAACCGCGCCGCATTGCGAGTCGCTGGCTGAGTGCGAGCACTTGCGGCGCGGTTGCGGTAAAACCCATAAGGATTACCGCAATTGCGCCGCAAGTGCCAGTTGCGGCGCGGTTGCGGTAATCCCCATAGAAAGTATAGGGGGACTTGCGGCAGGTGCGGCAAGTGCGGTTTTGCCGCACCTGCCGCAAGTCCCCCTATACTTTGTATGGGGATTACCGCAACCGCACCGCAGATGCGTTTTTTTAATAAAATAACATAATTTTAATACAAAAAAAGTCACTTAAAATAAAAAATAATAAATAAATTTAATAATAATAAAAATCGTAAAAAAAAAAATAAAAATAAATAATAAAATAAAAAATAATAATAAAAAAAAAAAAAAAAAAATTACATTAAGATATTAATTACATTAATTTATTAAAATATAAGTATTGGACCCCCCCAAAAGTATTGGACCCCCCCAAAAAAAGTATGTGACCCCCCCAAAAAAAGTATGTGACCCCCCAAAAAAAGTATGTGACCCCCCCAATAAAGTATCTGACATCCCCAAAAAAGTATGTGACCCCCAAAAAAAGTATGTGACCCCCCAAAAAAATTATGTGACCCCCAAAAAAAGTATGTGACCCCCCAAACAAAGTATGTGACCCCCCAAAAAAAGTATGTGACCCCCCCAAAGAATTATGTGACCCCCAAAAAAAGTATGTGACCCCCCCCCCAAAAAAAGTATGTGACCCCCCCAAAAAAGTATGTGACCCCCCAAAAAAAGTATGTGACCCCCCCAAAAAAGTATGTGACCCCCCAAAAAAGTATTTGACCCCCCAAAAAAAGTGTGACCCCCCAAAAAAATTATGTGGCCCACAAAAAAAGTATGTGACCCCCCAAAAAAAGTATGTGACCCCCCAAAAAAAGTATGTGACCCCCCAAAAAAAGTATGTGACCCCCCCAATAAAGTATGTGACCCCCCAAAAAAAGTATGTGACCCCCCCAAAAAAGTATGTGACCCCCAAAAAAAAGTATGTGACCCCCAAAAAAGTATGTGACCCCCCCAAAAAGTATGTGACCTCCCAAAAAAAGTATGTGACCCCCAATAAAGTATGTGACCCCCCAAAAAAAGTATGTGACCCCCCCAAAAAAGTATGTGACCCCCCCAAAAAAGTATGTGACCCCCCCAAAAAAGTATGTGACCCCCCAAAAAAAGTATGTGACCCTCCCAATAAAGTATGTGACCCCCAAAAAAAATATATGACCCCCCAAAAAAGTATGTGACCCCCCTAAAAAGTATGTGACCCCCAAAAAAAAGTATGTGACCCCCCAAAAAAGTATGTGACCCCCCAAAAAAGTATGGGACCCCCCACAAAAAGTATGTGACCCCCCCAAAAAAGTATGGGACCCCCCCAAAAAAGTATGTGACCCCCCCCAAAAAAGTATGTGACCCCCCAAAAAAGTATGTGACCCCCCAAAAAAGTATCTGACCCCCAAAAAAAGTATGTGACCCCCCAAAAAAAGTATGTGACCCCCCCAAAAAATTATGTGACCCCCAAAAAAAGTATGTGACCCCCAAAGAAAGTATGTGACCCCCCAAAAAAAGTATGTGACCCCTCCAAAAAAGTATGTGACCCCCCCAAAAAAGTATGTGACCCCCCCCAAAAAAAGTATGTGACCCCCCAAAAAAGTATCTGACCCCCCAAAAAAAGTATGTGACCCCCCAAAAACTATTCACACCCCCCAAAAAAGTCCTCACACTAGCTATAACTACTATAATCAAATTAATGCACATTCTAGACACCCGATGCATTTGCATCGGGCTCACAGCTAGTGTTATATAAAACAGTAGTGATATAATATACAGTACAAAGATCATACAGTAAAATGGAGGCTTACAAGACACACATGCATTCCTAACAAATATAATACCTATATGAAAATGCTAAAATTCACAGACAGGTATAAAACTCTCACCAGATATACTTGGCAGGGGTGATGTGGTTTCCAAGAGCAAGCTGGAGCAGAACAAACACATGTGGCTTGCATAAAGCCCTGTCTCATTCTGTCTTAATTCCTGCTGTTTACACAGGAAAACTGAAGGTCTGGCTAACAATGCACTAGGTTCGTAAAGAAGACACCTAGATACGCAGGTAATACTGCAAGATGGTGCTAAACACATTAAACATTACAACAAGATAACATGTTACATTACACAGGTTATATCAAGTGGAACATTTAGAAGTGCTTTCTCCTACTGAGTCTAAGGCTAGGGTCACACTTGCAGATTTTACATGCGTTTTCGAGACTTGCATTTTCTGAAAACGCATGCAAAAACGCATCCATAGGACCCCATGCAAAAATGCATGCCCCAATAGCAAAAACGCATGTCTGAATGTACCATGCGTTTTTGGGATGCGTTTTTGGCTCAGCACCAAAAAAATACTGCAAGCAGCATTTTTTGGTGCTTTTTAAAAAACGCATGCGTTTTTTTAACATGGGGCCCTATGGGAAACGCATGCATTTTCATATGGCACTAAATGGCACACGCATTTTTGCATGCATTTTTTAAGGATGCCCCACACCTATCAGCAAAAACGCAGGCAAATACGCAGGGTGCTAAAAAGCACCTTAAAAAACGCATGCCAGTGTGACCCTAGCCTAAATGGGTATAATACTCTCTACTTGGTGTCAATGGACGTCGCTAAATAGTTCTTTTGACGAAAGAAAACAAGTTCCACTGCTTGCCTGGGAAAAAATTCACTCCCCTCAAGTTTACACTCTTTGAGTCTGATTTTGTTTTTTCCCATCATTACTTGGGAAGGTTTGGGTGACTAGTTGGACAGACACTCATTTCAATGCAACTGGCTGTTTTTCATGAGTATGAAATCACCAGGTTTGTTGTTCGGCTGGTTTTGTAAGGTGCAGAGGTACCATTTTCTCTTCCTGTCTCAGAAAATCTTGGAGACACTTCAAATTTGCTTCCTTTGCCATCCATAGAGGTCTCTGTCACTAGCTTTTGTTGATGGCTTAGGAGTATGCGGTCATTCTACACCAAGGTTGATCTTCAATAGACGTCAACCAATCTACCAACAGGTTTTTTTCTCTACTGGAATCTGTTCCTTCCAATAGGACATCTTTTTTGTGAAGTCTATTGACATAATTTACCTTGGAAGGTTATAGGAGCTACAAATCCCAGGAAATCATACAAGCTGAAAGGATATCTGTATACATGAACGGTTTATATTATTGGCTGGTCTGGTAGGTGAATCCCAGAGCAAACCAAGTCTCCACTGCATGGGAAGGGAGTTGATGTTTAGACCCAAGTCCTTTAGATTACTTGAATGGTCTTAAAAGGGAACAGCTTCCATTAGTTCTCAGCTGTTGGAAGGAAATTTGTGCACTCTCAAATTAGACAGAGCAAGCATTTCTTAAGTCCTCTTTAAGGGACTGATTGCAGCTTTGTTTGAAAGGCTTGGCAGAGGGGTGAGACAGGGGAGTAGCGCGGAGACAGGTGGATGAGTCGGGCAGCGGAGTTGGGGATAGATTGGAGAGGTGCAAGAGAGGTAGCTGGGAGGCCAGTGAGCCGGAGGTTGCAGTAGTCGAGGCGAGAGATGATGAGAGCATGGACAAGTGTCTTAGCAGTGTCATGGTCAAGGAAAGAGCAGATTCAGGAAATGTTTTTGAGCTGGAGACGGCAGGCGGGTGGCAAGGGCTTGGATGTGGCGCTTGAATGAGAGGGAGGAGTCGAGGATTACCCCGAGGCATTTAGCGTGGGGGACAGGCAAGAGTGAGCAGTCATTGACAGTGATGGATATGGCAGGTAGGGGGGAGAGTGACTTGGGAGAAGACGATGAACTCAGTTTTGTCCATGTTCAATTTTAGGAAGCAAGCAGAGAAGAAGGATGAGATGGCGGACAGGCATTAAGGAAATTTGGATAGTAGGGAGGTGATGTCAAGGCCGGACAGATAGATCTGGATGTCATCGGCGTAGAGGTAGTATTGAAGGTCATGGGACTCAATGAGTTGGCCTAAGCCAAGGGTGTAAATGGAGAAGAGTAGTCGAGATTGCGGAACACCAACAGATAGGGGGTAAGTTGAAGAGGAGGTGTGGGAGTGGGTGACGCTGAAAATCTGGTCTGTAAGGTAAGAGGAGATCCAGAAGAGGGCTAGGTTAGTGATGCCAAGAGATTCTAGAATTTGAAGTAGGAGGAGAATGGTCGACGGAAACCGGATTGCAGGCTGTCAAAGAAGGAGCAGGAGGAGAGATGGGAGGACAGTTCGGAATAGACGTGTTGTTCAAGTAATTTTGTGGCGAAGGGAAGAAGAGATATGGGGTGATAGTTGGAGACAGATGCAGTGTTAAGGGTTTTTTGAGGATGGGTGTGATCAGGGCATGCTTGAAGGATGAGGGGAAGATACCAGTAGTGAGTGATATGTTGAAGTGATGGGTTAGGGCAGGGATGAGGATTGAGGTGAGGTTAGAGATGAGGTGGGAGGGAAATGAGTCAAGGGCACAGATGGTGAGGTATGATAATGACAGAAGGGAGGAGAGATCATCTTCTGTCACGGTGGAGAAGCTTCCTTTGGACATGGAGGGTTTGGCGGTAAAGGGGGAGTGTCGAGGGGACAGTGGATCGAAGCTTTCTTTGATTTTGTCGGATCTTTTGTTTGAAAAACGCAGCAAAGTCATCAGCATAGATGAGGGGAGAGGGAGGAGGTGCAGGAGGACTGAGTAGAAAGTTGAAGGTTTTGAATAGTTGGTTGGGGTTGTGGGACAGGGCGGTTATTAGAGAAGAGAAGTAGGCTTGCTTTGCGGCGGTGAGTGCTTCAAATGCTATATATGCTATATATGCTTCAAATGGGGATGATGTGCTGCAACCTCCAGTGTAGGTATCTCGGACCTGCTGTCAGGTACCCGGTTGCTCTCCAGTAGGCAGATTTGACCATCTACAGACTCCACTTTGTATCCAGTTGCTTTCCTCTCTGCCAACCCAACAGTACCTGCACACGTCTTCCAGTAGTAGGGAGAACCAGGGCCTACAATGTTGAAGGTGTCAAAGAAGATGGACTTGGCTAAAGACCTGTTGCTTTGAATGTTTACGGTTGCATATATCTTGATCGCCTTATCCCAATGGCCTGCAGGATAGACTCTTACAAGGCAGATTTTTGAACAAGTCCTTCCTCCTATAAGTCTTCTACAGATATCTGTTCACTGAGAAGTGACTATAGGGGTGTTTATGTCAGTGTCCATCTGCTTTCTGCTTTGTTCCTCCACTTGTGTTGACACCTGTGGAGATGGTCCAGAGTGCAAAGCTGCATTGTGATCCATGCTGCCTCATTTTGCACATTTAATGCTAGTGTCCAGGGGCGGGCTGGCCCAGGTGGCAGGGGGGCAGGTGCCCCCTGGGCTGGTGGTATAGTCCACATTTCGGGCCGCCCCCTACAGAAACGGGCCGCTGGAGTCGTGAGTCGGCCGGCGCGGCGATAGCACATGACGCTGGAGGTCCGGGATGAGGTAAAGGCTGACAGCACCCCCCCCCCCCGGTCCTCAAGTCAGGCTGACAGCACCCCCCCCCCCGGTCTTCAAGTCAGGCTGACAGCACCCCCCCCCCCACCCCACCCCCCGCTCCTCAAGACGGGGCCGGCAATGGAAATCTGCCACCCAGGTATAGAGGCTCCAGCCAGCCCCTGCTAGTGTCACAGTTCCTCTCAAAATAGCACATCATTTGAAGCAGATGTTGTTTTCTTTGAGGAAACCTCTGTGATATTCTAGAGACTTCTATCTGCATTTTAGTAGATGATGTGGTTTCCGATGTATAGGACACTGCTTGTTGAAGTCCCGAGATTTGTTCTCTTTTTGAGATTACTTACTCATGTTGTAAGGAAGACCTGTGGTTTAATGTTAGTTTTATAGATTGCCTCTTGGGTTTTAAAGGATTTGATAACAGAGGCAGTAGAACTTGAAATTGAAGCTAGGGTCTTTTCTAATTCTTGCCTTTGAGAAACAGAGTCTACAAACACTGTAAAAGGAGGAAACAGTACATTATATGGAACCATGCGAGACCAACTACTCTTTTTGGTTGTAAGGGAGCTTTTCAACAATGGGGATGACACCCTTGGCAGTATCCACAAATGTTAATCAAGTTAAATCTCCCTCTGCCTGAGCAACCTGTACTTCCATTAGGACACGGCCACACTGGTGTTTAAAAAAATGGTCCGATTCTCATCCAGGAGAGTTAGATGAATGACTTTAACCCCCAAACTGACCCCCCACATCTTTAGACCTGTCCCTGCACCCCCTCTTATCATTTCTAGCCATCCCTTTTGCAAAATAAAAATCTCTTTTGTAAAGTAGAGAAAACTTTATATTTACTTCGTCCTGTGTGAGTTCTCTGTTTCTGAGGAAGCCGCAAATAGGCGGGGCCTGTCTGCTGCTGCCTTGTAATTATGCACGCCCCTCTCAGGTTGCTGCTTTGGTAAGAGCCTGGCCGCGTCATGAAAGGGGGCGGGGCTCAGGCATGACACAATTTAGCCCCGCCCCTTTCATGACACGGCCAGGCTCTTAGAAGCAGAGAGGGGCGTGCATAATTACAAGGCAGCAGCAGACAGGTCCTGCCCATTGCGGCTTCCTCAGAAACGGAGAACTCACACAGGACAAAGTAATATAGCTTTTTCTCTACTTTACAAAAGCGATTTTTTTCTGCAAAAGGGATGGCTAGAAATGATAAGAGTGGGTGCAGGGACAGGTCTAAAGATACAGGAGGGTCAGTTTGTGGGTTTAGGATCACTTTAATGATTGAGTGAGAGGCATTTAGCCTTAAAATACGTATTTGACTAATCTTAAATATTCAATTTTATTACGGTATGTATATAATTTGTTCTTCACGTCAGTAATTTGAAAAAAAAACTTTTTTTAGTAAAACTCATTTTTATGTCATTAATCTTGAAAAATCATGTGGTACAAATAACAAAAACAGGGAAGATCGACAAAAGAGAGGCTCATATAAGACTGTTCAAATCCCTTCTTAAACAAATTGGTAAATGGACTTACCGTATATACTCGTGTATAAGCCGACCCGTGTATAAGCCGACCCCCCTACTTTTGCCCCCAAAACCTGGGAAAACCTATTGACTCGTGTATAAGCCGAGGGTGGACCCCAGCACAGGAATACAGCCCCCAGCAGTGTGGTATACAGGCCTCCCCAGTGGTAGTATACAGCAGCCCTAAAAGGTATATACAGCAGCCCTAAAAGGTATATACAGCAGCCCTAAAAGGTATATACAGCAGCCCTAAAGGGTATATACAGCAGCCCCAGGGGTGTACACAGCAGCCCCAGGGGTGTACACAGCAGCCCCAGGGGTATATACACAGCAGCCCCAGGGGTATATACACAGCAGCCCCAGGGGTATATACACAGCAGCCCCAGGGGTATATACACAGCAGCCCCAGGGGTATATACACAGCAGCCCCAGGGGTATATACACAGCAGCCCCAGGGGTATATACACAGCAGCCCCAGGGGTATATACACAGCAGCCCCAGGGGTATATACACCGCAGCCCCAGGGGTAGTACACAGCAGCCCCAGGGGTAGTACACAGCAGCCCCAGGGGTAGTACACAGCAGCCCCAGGGGTAGTACACAGCAGCCCCAGGGGTATGTACACAGCAGCCCCAGGGGTATGTACACAGCAGCCCCAGGGGTATGTACACAGCAGCCCCAGGGGTATATACACAGCAGCCCCAGAGGTATATACACAGCAGCCCCAGGGGTATATACACAGCAGCCCCAGGGGTATATACACAGCAGCCCCAGGGGTATATACACAGCAGCCCCAGGGGTGTATACACAGCAGCCCCAGGGGTGTATACAGCAGCCCCAGGGGTATATACACAGCAGCCCCAGGGGTGTATACAGCAGCCCCAGGGGTAGTACACAGCAGTCCCAGGGGTATTTACAGCAGCCCCAGGGGTAGTATACAGCAGCCCCAGGCCCCCCTCACTTTTTGGCGCCCCCACCTCAGGATGTCCCCCCCCCCGCACGCAGCGCTGCGCTCATACATTACCAGCCTGTCAGCTGTCATCCTCCGGTGGCAGATCGCGGCTCCCGGCTCCGGCTTCCATCTTCTTCTGTGTCTTCCTGCATTGTGACCGGGGCTCATAGCGATGACGTCATCGCGACGCCGGCCGGTCATGTGACATGCAGGAAGACACAGAAGAAGATAGAAGCCGGAGCCGGGAGCCGCGATCTGACACCGGAGGATGACAGCTGACAGGCTGGTAATGTATGAGCGCAGCGCTGCGTGCGGGGGGAGGGGCATCCTGAGGTGGGGGCGCCAAAAAGTGAGGGGGGCCTGGGGCTGCTGTATACTACCCCTAGAGATTTTTTTTTTTTTAATATACCGTATATACTCGCGTATAAGCCGAGGGGAGACTTTTCAGCCCAATTTTTGGGCTGAAAAACTCGGCTTATACGCGAGTATATACGGTATATTGAGACTAGATTATATTTACATATAATTAATTTTGAAAAAAATGTATGCAATTTGAAGTAGGTTGGATGAATGAAGTTTTTTTTTAAAGAATTACACCGTATATTTTTATATTTTTATTGTCATAGTTTTTTAAGATACTGGTACTTTTATATGCAAATTGTAAAAAGAATATCTGTATGTTTTTATAAGAAGAAAAGAAATACATGTCTTTATATTGCATGGATGTATTTAATGTCAGGTGACAATACATTAGCATTTTACCCACTTTTTGATAGATTGTATACAAATGCTGATCGATATATAACCTGGCGGCACATGGCAAAGATGTACATCTTGTGGTTGTCCTGATGAAGGGGTTTATATCCCTGAAACACATAGAAATAAACCATCAAATTAGATTTTAATTATTTATTGTACTCATTCATTGGATTGGGAGCGTGGTACGAAGTCCCTGTTCTCTTCCATACACATTACTGGATCTACAACACGTGGGAGACTGCTGCATACCGTGGAATTTAGATATCCTATGCAATATCAGTGGTTGTGACAGATCACAACCAACCTAGGTGAATACTAGGTACATATGGAAAATCATAATCTACCAGGCTGACCCATTGTTTCAGGGAATGAGAGTTTGAATGTGAATCATTAGGAAAACATCTTGATTTCCACATGAAACCTTTAGTGGAAACCCAGAGGGGTTGGATAACATTTACATGGAAGATAAGTGGTTTGTCTGCTTAGTTGTAGAGTCATTGTACACCTCTATCCGACATTCGGATAGTTTATATAACACCGGACTTTGAGGAATAGCGCTTCCTTAAGAGGCACGATAATTTCTTCCAAAAGCTATACAAGTCTTCCTCAGGTACATGTGATAATATAGATTAACTGGACATTCAGATAGTGTTATGTCCACACAGTATTTTTTTAATGTGACTAGGATGGAGAAATGTTTTGCCGATTTTTTTTTTTATCTCTCTCCTTGAATTTGTCCTAACACATAATTTCTTTATTTTTAAGGAGAGTTTCTATCTGCAAGTGCAAGGAACGGTAATGGGGGCGACTTTTACCCCCTCATATGCAAATTTATTCTTGAGCTGGGAGAGGGAGAATTTTCTTACTAACCCAGTACAGTTTGTTGAAAATGTTCTATTGTGGACACATTTTATTGACGACCTCTTTTTTTTTTTTATCTGGCAGGGATCCAAAACTGAACTTGTGCATTTTGTGCAAATTTTGAATTCCAACTTTAAGAACATTGAAATGACAAGTACGTATAGTCTGACATCTATTGGTTATTTAGATGTGGAAAAACAGAGAGGTGATGATTAGGGATGGGCGAATCTACTCGCTAGGACTCGTTACTCGGCGAGTAGTAAGGGACTCGCAGGACTCGGTACTCTGCGAGTTTCCCAGTGATTACTCGCACGAGTCCAATGCAAATCAATATCAATCCTAGTTTTGTCAGAAACGCTGACAAAACTAGGATTGCCATTGTTTGCATTAGACTCCTGCGAGTAATCACTGGCTACTGTGCCAGTGATAGCAGGGAAACTCGCAAAGTAACTGCTGTTTCTTTGCGAGCCGAGTCCAGCTGTCTTCTCTGTGCAGCTCCAGGGTCCTAGAGCCCGCCTGCTCACAGACATGATGTAGCAGAGCTGAGATTGTTCTCAGTCTGCTCATTCCCTGTGCATAGACATCTATCTATTCACAGGGATGAGCAGAGAGGACATCGCGTTTTGGACTACGTCGGACGGAAGAGGATTTTTTTAATTAAAGATGGAGTCCCTAATGGCTTTTTTTTTATTTCAAATAAAAAATTTTCTCTGTGTTTTTTTAACCCTTTATTGGAGATTCTTAGTGGCTGGGTCAAATGTGGCCTGACATTAAGAATCTCGGGCTTAATACCAGCTTGTATAACAAAGCTGGTATTAACCCCTTTATTACCCAGCGTGCTACCGCCACCAGGGCCGCTGGAAGAGCGGGGTTCAGCGCCAGAGGATGGCGCTTCAATGAACGCGCCATCTTCTGGGGCGGCTGCGGGCTGCAATTTGCAGTGGGGGGTGCCCAGAAAGCTTGGGCATCCCTGCACTGCAGATTCCAGCCCCCAGCTGCTTAGCTGTACCTGGCTATACATAGAAATTGCGCGGAGCCCCACGCATTTTTTTAAAATTATTTCATGAATTTCAGAGTCAGAGTCTCAGAGTCAGAATCAGAATCTCAATTTCATGAAATAATTTAAAAAAAATGCGTGGGGCTCCGCGCAATTTCTATGTCTAGCCAGGTACAGCTAAGCAGCTGGGGGCTGGAATCCGCAGCGCAGGGATGCCCAAACTTTCTGGGCACCCCCCGCTGCAAATTGCAGCCCGCAGCCGCCCCAGACGATGGCGCGTTCATTGAAGCGCCATCCTCTGGCGCTGAACCCCGCTCTTCCAGCGGCCCTGGTAGCGGTGGCACGCTGGGTAATAAAGGGGTTAGGGCCAGCTTTGTATTATCAGCTGGCCCTAAGCCCGAAATTTATGGCGGTCACGCCAATATTAGACATGACCGCCATGAATTTCTATTAAATTGTTTTAAAAAAACACAACACAAAGAAAATTTTTTATTAGAAATAAAAAAAAAAGCCATTAGAGACTCCATCTTTAATTAAAAAAATCCTCTTCCGTCCGACGCAGTCCAAAACGCGATGTCCTCTCTGCTACATCCCCTGTGCATATATATAGATCTCTATGCACAGGGAATGAGCAGACTGAGAACAATCTCAGCTCTGCTACATCATCTCTGTGCACAGACATTCATGTCTGTACACAGGGAATGAGCAGACTGAGAACAATCTCAGCACTGCTACATCAGGCAGCAGGCGGGCTCTAGGACCCTGGAGCTGGCAGCACACAGAGAAGACAGGATCTTATCTGTGCGAGTCAGCGATTACTTACAAAGTAAACTAGCAATGCAAATAAATGACAAAACTAGGATTGCTTCAGGCTGAAGCTTCCGAGACACATCTGCGATTTGTAAATCTCACACTACTCGCTATTACTCGCTTCCCCATTCATTAACATTGGACTCGCTAGACTCGCAACGAGTAGCGAGTCCTGGGCTCGGACTCGCTAGAGTCAAGCGATTCCGAGTAATTTAGGATTCGCCCATCACTAGTGATGATACATTTTTACATACTGAAATGTATAGGAAAAAAGCTGCTGTTAACTCATTGTTGCATGCTTTCTTTTTTCATCCCCTTTATATGATTAGTGGAATTCCAACAGGACAGTTTGTTCGAACTCACAGAATATATTCATCAAATCTCTCATTTGTCAAACAGGCTGAAGATTTAACCAAATGGTTTAAAGATCGAGGATATTCCAATAGGAATATCCGAAAAGGATATCAAAGGGATCTTCAGTCCAACAGAACAGAACTATTGAATGGATCCTGGAAATCTACATCAGACTCTATGATGAGATTTATCTCTAACTAAAATAACAAGTGAACAAACAGTTAAAAAGTGCCTATATCAAGATTAAACTACACTTTAGCTCAATATCTGTCTTATTTTCCTTCAGTTACACGCAGAAGATCACCAAATAATGGATATGTTGGTCCATAGTTATTATTAGGGTACAAAAAAATCTTTTTTTGACACCAAAGGACCTAAATGGGGATTTTATCCTTGTAGGGACAGTAATGGGACACAAGATTTTTGTATTACTCAACATATCATGTGCAATACAGTCAGAGTTGTTTATTATGCCACATGTCCTTGTATTTTGATATATCTGGGTCCCATATCAAGACAATTGAAGGTGCGGATCTGGGAACGTGTAACGGACATAATGAAACGAAGGAGGAAAACCAACTAAAACCTTTGGCGAAATATAAAAAAAAAATCAACAATTGTGTTACTAAATTATTTAAAGTGATTGGGATTGATAAGGTGCTGAACAATAACCGAGGGGGCAACTAGAAAAAGAATCTAGCACAACTAGAAGCCAAATGGATAATGAGAGTTGGAAGTGTCCAGCTAAAAGAACTCAATGACATTCTGAGCTTTTTCCCTTTCCTGTAGAAAACGTTACACATAAAACGGGGTTCTTGTATATAATTGAGATCCCTGAGAAAGAAGCCATACGCAGAATGTGTATCAGGGGTGCTTCTAATATAAGGACCATAACTGGGTAATCCTTCCTTTACCTGCAATCCTTCAATACTGGTACTATAGGTTTTATCACAGACCAAGCTACATATTCTGAATTTTTGCATTCCATTTGCTGTTTCCAGCCAATAAATTTCTCCAAATAACTTTCTATTATTTGGGATAGGTCCTTTTTGTGTTTACTTCCATGCAGTATGATTGTGCTGTTTTTTTGTATAGTACATCTCAGACTAGATGTGGATCTTTCCCTTTATTTTTATGAATAACAACACACCCTGAAGCAGAAGGGAACCTTTTATAAGTATGCATAGCAGTTAATGCATTTGTAAAGATTCATATCTGATTCTTTTGTGAAGAAATCTGTATAGGCTTGGATTATACCTGCTGCTAGTCTACTGACATTCTCTCTTTTTATATGCTTTTAATATTGCATACATTATGTATTAATTAATAAAACTACTGTTATTAGAATTTTTGGCTCCTACTCCTGGTTTCTTTGTTTGGTAAATATGCAATATATGCCTTACTATATAATGTTTTTTTGGTATTCATTGTTTTGACAGCTAGCCTGTACATTTATCACGTGGCCTATAGCAACTAATCACTGCTCAGCTTCTGATTGGTTGCTGTAGGAAGTGAAAGACATTCATAGTATGACAGATTATGCATGTCTGTGAAACATTCAGAAAAGCTTGCCAAAGGCAAGGACTTCTGAAAGATGGTGCAACTCTGGGATATGACTCTCAGAGAAGAAGCAGCCATTCAAACCCCAAAGCAACTAAGACACCGTTTTGATGTTCTTATAGCAATCTGGCATACACAACTCCAGTATACCACAGGAGCCCGCACACAGCCCCCAATATACAGCAGGAGGTTGCCCACAACCCCCATATTACAGCAGGGTCTGCACACAGCCGTCAATATACAGCAGGAGGCCAGACACAGCTTTCAGTAAACAGCAGGAGGCCACATACAACCCCTGTATACAGCTGGAGGTCACACACAGCCACAGTATACAGCAGGAGGTCACACAGAGCCCCCTGTATACAGCAGGAGGCTTCACACAGCCTTCAGTATACAATAGGAGCTTCTAAATAGTCTCAAGCATGCAGCAGGAGACCGCACACAGCCCCCCAATATACTGCAGTAGGCTGCACACGGCCTCCAGTATACAACAGGAGGCCGTGCAGAGCCACCAGTATAAAGCAAGAGGCCATCCACAGCTCACAGTAATCAGCAGGAGGTCACACACATCCCTAAGTTCACAGCAGAACCCCACACACAGGCCCCAATATACAGCAGGAGGCCACACAAAGCCCCCAGTATTAAAGCAGGAGGCTGCACAAAGCTCCAAGCTCCTTCAAGCAGGAGGCTACAGAGAGCAACCAGTATACAGCATGATCTAAAATGTAGCCCCTCTATACAGCAGGAACTCACAAACAGCCCCCATTATTACAGCAGGAGGCTGCACACAGTTCCCAGTATTACAGCAGGATACTGCACATAGCCCCTTGTATTACAACTGGAGTCCTCACACAACCTCTGTATTAAACTAGGAGCTCACACCTAGTAGCCCCCTGTATTACAGACCATACCCACACATAGCCCCTGTATTAAACCAGGAGCCCACACATAGCCCCGTTATCCCATTTGAAGCCTGTGCCTCACATAGCCCCTGTATTAGAGCCTGTGCCCCTCATAGCCCTTGTATTACACCAGGAGCCCACACACAGCTACTGTATTTCATTGCAGCCTGTGTTTCACATAACCCTTGTATTAGAGCCTGTTCACCACATAACCCCTTTATTACATCCTGTGCCCACACATAGCCACTGTATTACACCAGGAGTCCATACATAGTCCCTGTAGTACACCAGGAACCCACATATAGCCCCTGTATTACACTTGCAGCCTGTGTATCTCAGCACAGAGAAACAAAGCATTATATTTTGTTATAGCTAAGAACAGTTAGTTACTATCCCAGACAATGCTAGTATTAATAGACAGTTTATTATTAATAGTCATCAATTTAAGGGGTCTAAATGCCCCCAGTGTCTACAGTCTGGATAACACCATGATAATTAGCATAGAAGAATGTATGTGATCTAATCGTTTTACTCAGCGATTCGAGTACACATTTAGATCATACAGGGATGGTTAGGGATGTACTAGGAAGCTGCAGGGACAGATAGTAATAGGGTTGGGGGCCATAAAGTAGGTGACAGGTTCCCTTTAATACCTTTGCAACCAGAGAAGTTAGTAGCAGAATCTTTTGTAGTGCAAAAAAATAAAATCAGTTTTAAGAGTTGTATAAGGTACAGGTGTGGGAGCTTGCAACTGAGTTGTGTTTCAAGGGCTCTAGGGTAGGGATGGCTTATACCTGAATTTCTAGGGCATAGGTGAATTTGATTAGGAGGTTGGATAAGAATTTAAATTAGGAATCAGAGTGAAGGGAACAATTACAAGTTAGAAGGAGTAGACAGACTAGATAGTTACTTGAGACTATGTAATAAAACATGGAGTGGAGCTAGGAGGGGTAAGAACAGTTAGTATAGAGATAAGACTACTACAGACAGATGGATAAACTGCATGTATACTAATGTCAGAAGCCTTAGGCCCCTTCTTATCACGATTTTTGCCTGACCGTGTGGATCCTGCTTTTTGAAGGACCACATAGACAGGCACAGATATGTGCAAACTGTCTAAAAAAGTGATTGCTCCCCCTTAAAACATAAATTGACTGTGGTTCTTCACATGCCACATTATAAGGCATAAAAAAACTGCTGAGCAAAAAGAATGTTCTTAGTTTTGACAGAAAAAAATCTTGATGTCCCCTAAAGCTTTTGGAAGAATACCTTGCAGTCAGACAAGACAAAATTTTAACATTTTGGAAGGTGTATGTCCCATTTTATCTGGAATAGAAATAACACAGCATTTCGAAAGAGAACATCATACCAACAGTAAAATATGGTGGTGGTAATGTTACGGTCTGGGGCTGTTTTGCTACTTCAAGACCTGGAAGACTTGCTGAGATATATGGAATCATGAATTCTGCTGTCTACCACAAAATCCTGAAGGAAAATGTCCGACTATCTGTTTATGACCTCAAGATTAAGCAACAGGAGACTGATACAAAATACACTAGCAAATACTCTTCTTAATGGTTTAAGAATAACAAAATTAAGACTTTGGAGTGGCCTGGTCATAGTCTTGACCTTAATCTGATTGAGATGATGTTGCATGACCTTAAGAAGGCGCTTCATGCTCCGAAACCCTCCAATGTGGCTAAATTACAACAATTCTGCAAAGTTGAGTCGGACAAAATTACCCCCAGATCATTGCCAGTTATCACAAATGCTTTACTGCAGTCATTGCTGCTAAGGTTGACCTGACCGGTTATTAGATTTACGGGGCAATTACTTTTTCACACAGGTCCCTATAGGTTTGGATTGCTTTTTCCCTTAATAATAAGACTTTCATTTATAAACTGCCTATTGTGTTTACGTGTGTTATCTTTGTCTAATATTTACATATGTATGGTGATCTGAAATATTTAAGTGTGACAAACATGCAAAAGAATAAGAAATCAGGAAGGGGAAACACCTTTTCACACCACTGTGTCATGACATAACTGAGACAAAGCTGGATGAAAGCTCTAACCCTCCTGGGTACAAGGATACCGTATAGAAAATTAGGATTGTACAAATAAAAGAAGTGATAATACCTATGTATAGAATATGTAGTGAGTTTGGGTAGAGATAAGGTAAGAGAGGTGGAATAATAAGAAACTGAAAGGGGTTTCTTTTTAAGTAGTGTTCAAGTCTAGTCTGTTGGGATCTGCAGACATGTTTTCAGGTATAAAATCATTTTAATTCCTTCCTGACCTAAACCGTTTTGTGTCCTATATAGGGTTCTTGTGAGCTGACCTTGCCCCTTGCTTAGCAGATGAGACAAAAGCTTGCTCCAATTGCTGCTGACAGTGGTATGTAAATGGCGGAATTATGCCCACCTGTAAAAAGCTCCATTGGCTCTCGTAACACAATTTCTAGAAGCACATGGGTGGTCATTGTACCCAGAGGGATTGCCATAGGCTTAGCCAGCTGCCATGCGGGCCTTCCTGTGAAACTTTATCTGCATAGGTTATCATTTTGTCAATACATTTAGTGGAATACATATATAGTGATTTAGTATATTGAACAAGTGATCAAATGATTACCGGCTAAAGTCCCTACAGGGCTAAAAATAAAGTAAAAAATATGTCTAAAAATGTAATCACTTCCCTAAGCATAATTGATATCACTGATATCATAGAATACTAAAAAAAATATAGAATGAGTTAACCTAAATGGTATATGCCATGAAAAGGAAAAACATAGAAATGCCAAAATTGTATTTTTTCAGTCGCAACACTTCCCTACAGAAAATGCTATAAAAGATGATCAAATAATTTTATATAACTCAGACTGGAATTAATAAAAACTTCTGCTCTCAAGCCATATAAAAGCTATACAAGTTTGGTATCGCTAGTTTCACTTACCTCAAGTTGCCCAGGTCATTTTTACTGTACAAACAACATTAAAGCAAAACAAAAATACCAGAGTTGTATTTTTTTTCAGCATTTCAATCCCTTTTATGGCCAAATCAATGGAGAAAAATAAAAATAAACTTACACCTTTTGGAAGAAAGGAAGGAAAAAGATGAAAGTGCAAAAACGAAAATTGGTCATGACGGGAAAGTGTTTAAACCTTGTTTTTAATAACATTAGTCATGCATATTGAAGAAAAAAAATCTAAATGGTGATAATACGTTATAAAAACCACAGATGTATTGTATTCTATGTACTACAGCTTTATTTTCAGAATATAATTGTAAGGTCTTCAATGTGTCATGCCTCCAGGCATATTTCCCTCTTGAGCATACCGCATTTACATGTCTCACTGAGGGCTGCACATCTGTTTGGCTTTTTCTAATGCAATCACAAACCAGGTTCAAAAATTAAAATACAACTCTGTGTTACTGCAAATCGTCACCGATTAGAGCATAATGTAAATATGTGGCGTCGGTCAGCGGCTACATAGAACTCAGATGCAGCTTGATGGATTTCCTGCTCCTCTATTGTGAAAGGTCTCCGATAATGAAAAAGAGAATCTTAACTTTTGATGATTTTGTCAAACCGCTAGCTAGCCTGAAACCACAATGACCATGTGTCATTACTGTTCTTTCTTCATTTTGTTTCAATATGATCTCCTTGGCAACCCTCCGCAAAAGAGGGATTTGGCTTCAGTCGAGCACTAATAGTACAAAACAGCACAGCAGAAGGTTTATTTGCGGTTTTATCTATGAACACACTCGGTGATTTTGTTATTGGCTATAACTTAATTATTACAGGGAAATCTACATCATTTGAGGTGTTAGATAAAACCTTTCATTAGTTTTGCATAAACTTTAATGTTGAAGAAAAAAAAAGCCAAACTGTCCTATCATTATTTCCACATGTATAAAAAGCAATAGACAATGAGAACGTGTTATAAAAGGTGCAATGTATCAAATAAAACCCTGATGATCCAATTTTCAATATACAGCCACATTAGATATGCATGGAACACGGGGTAGGTTCAGTCCTCAGCATCTAAAAAGTGGTGTACAAATTAATAGGGACAAAGAATTTTTTCAAGTAAAATCATAAGTTGGAGTTACCAGTCAGTGATTCAAACCAGTTTTAACTGCTTTGAACAGGAGTGAGTGTACAACCTTGAGTAACAAAATGTGGTGTGACTGGTTTTAGTCAGACGATAACAGCTAGCTGCCCCCTCAGCTTCAATTGAGAGCTTGTTTCTGTGAGGAGTGGTTTAGTGTACTTTTTCTCTCAGTGTGATTCGTGCCTGTAAAAATGAATGTTACTCCATGGAAGAGGTTTAGAATTATTACTCTTAATGAACATACAAGTCTGACTGTAAGAGAAATCGCTTCCACTGTTGGTATTGGAAAATCTACCGTTTCAAGAATAATTCGCACACAATGAAACTGGATCGTTTTCTCCAAAGTGAAAAGGGAAATGTGGAAGAAAAAGGAAAACAACACCAAGAACTGATAAAACACTTATCAGAAATAGTAAAACTAATGCAAGAAAAACAAGCAAAGACTTGCTTTGTCCCAATTAATTTGCACAGCACTGTAAACTCCCATTGCATTTCACTGAGAGAAATTAACACCTTAACACACCATATTGTCCTTAAAGAAACCTCCAAAATGCTATGTACATGCAGATATAGGAGTATTCTGCGGATCAAGATCATTACAATGTTGCCTGGCCACCTTAATAAAAGTGCAGCTGTGGGAAAAAATTAACTTATTTCCTCCTAGGAGCTGCTGACTTTCAGTCATCGGTGTAGTCAATGAAGGAGTCATGGGCATCTCTTGCTATACTGTGAATGGTGATTGTAAGTACACCCCAGTAGTTTCATTGGCACCTCACTCTACAGTGTGTTTGTACAGATCAAGCTGTCAATCAAAGTTGTAACATTTTTGCGCACTGAAAATTTGAGCAAAAAAAATGCAAATTTTGTTGTTTTTTTCACAGTCTCAGTCAGCTTCGCTAAAGTTGGACGAGTATAAGCAGGACAGGACATGGCAGCAAATGCTTAAGTCATCAAAAGTTATATTGCTTTGGTGGCATAACTTACACCACATATGTTACTACAATGCCTGAGACATACAAAACAAATTCATTCAGTGGACCTCATAATAAATTAGTGGAATCTTACCCCACATCATCCTTTCTTTTAGATGAGTGTGTATAATGTTAGTCTTAATGAAATGACTTCTTCAAGTTCTGTTATTAACTATATATTATTATAGTTTATTGATGGTGTTTCTCCTGAGGAAGAGGCTGGGACGGCCTTGAAACGCGTAGGGCTTGGAATAACGGCACCTATCATTTCTACCTTGGATGTCCTTCAATTTATTTCCAGCAGCGTGGACCATAGCTGTCCATATTTACAGCATTAACTATATATTGTCCCATTATTTACCACTGAAGCTTTTTGATATTAAATGTAATCCTTTAATGAAAGTTTTATTTTTAACTTAAAAAAAAAAATATCAAACAAATAATGAAGCTTTATGCAAAAACAGACTTTTATTCTACACCCTTATGGCAAACATTCAACTAATGAGACCCATGGGTACATCAACGTATATGTTGGGATACCTTTTTTTGCTAACCAAACTAGTGGTCCAGGGTAAATTGTGTGGTCAGAGCAAGTCAAGGATTGTTCCCATCGACCTAATAATTACCCCCTAATTGCCTGTGTAAAACAATTATGCCCCTTTTGTAAATAATTGATGCCCCGCTAAAAAGTAATGCTAATCCTTGAGTGATTCCTCCAAAAGGAATGATATCATATTTGTTCCACCCCACACAAATAAATGAAGTTTATACGTTGATCCACTGAGTTCTCTGGGCTCTTGCACACATACAGTATAGGCACAGGCAGTGATGTCATTGCGCCATCTGTATTAGAACATTGACATCTTGAAGGCCATAAGCCTACATCATGCTGTGGCATATGGATAAAGTCTGGTGGGACAGGAAGTCTATGGTCTCTACGAGACCATAAGATCAAACTATTTGTGTTATGTTGATGCCACTTCAAGTCAAATTAAAGATAAAATATGGAAAATTGCCTATTAGGAGCACTTGGTTGTCTAATGAGGAACAGATTAAAGTTCAGTGGGGGGTCCGCTTACCTGAAAAGGTTGTGCAAACCCTGCACAACCCCAGTATTGTGCGTTGTTGCCTAGGACCTCTCTGTCCTGGAGGCTCCTCTCGCTGGCTGTGTTCAGGGTCTGGTTACGTGCCTTCCTGTCCAGTCATATGATGCACAACGTCACCGGGTGTGTGACGTCAGATACGGTCCTTCAGCCCTCAGTGTAACACATCCTCGGTGCCCGGCAGCTCTGAACCACAAATCCCAAAGGGATGTAACAAATTTAGGAATAAAAATTGTGGTCAGAGATGGAGCACTAGTGCACACAAGGAAACAGGGGGCAAATTATTGGTTCACAAACTTCTTCAGTTATAACCACAACACGTTTCATCGGTGGCCGGCCGCCATAATCCACCTGCTGAAGATGGCGGGTTCGCCGTTGAAACGCGTTGTGGAAATAAATAAAGAGATTTGTGAATCAATAATTTAGCCCCCTGTTTCCTTGTGTGCACTGTGGTCTCTGACCACAATTTTTAATACCTAAACTTCTGTTCAAATTGGCACTTGCACAAAGATCCATGGCACCTGGCTAGAAGACTAGAAACACTGCCCCAGATCTTTGGTACTAGGGAGAATCCTGCCAGCTCTCTTTTTATCTCTTGTGAATTGTTGTGTCATAAAGCTGTTTGATCCAAGGACAGACATTGTTGCTTTTCATTCTTGTGCTTTGTCAATGAACTAAGCATTTTGTTTTGCATAAAACTGATAAACTTGAAGTGTTTATTTCAATAGATCAGGTAAAAGCTCTTTTTTTCTTAATGGGCATTATGGTTCTCATGTGATTAATAGAGCTTGTGCACCCATAAGTGGTTGGTGTGGATTCTGGAATACAACTTGTAGTCTTGGTTAAGTCGGGAAATGGTGCAGGTTTTTTCTATATATGAACTGATAAAACTGATGAATGTGATATCAAGATGGTGATGCAATGATGTGAGCAAAAAATGAGTTTTCAGCCTTCTAAACCCGTAATATAAAAATACAGAGGCATTGAACATCACTTAGGTACAATATGCTGTGCATTCTGTTATTGAAAACCAGGAAACATGTACAATCTTCATTTAGATTATATCGTTGTAATCATGCTCCCACCATATAAAGTGATTTCAAAATGAGCATATAATAGATACAGTCCAACATTTTGCATTAAATATATATTATGCTTCTTTTAGATATGGCATATTTAATAAGTACAAAATTAACTTATTTCCTTTAAGCACATTTCAAAGCAAACACAAAAGCATCCAAGCTGGGACTTCACAGTTTTTTTGCAATTAGGTTTGCTCTACGGTAAAACATGCCATCTTTTATTTACAGTTTTTGTTTTATTTGTTGTTTTTTTCTGTAAATTCCCTTGGAAATATTTTATAAACTGAGCTGCAAGAGTGATTGAAATTGTCCATCTGGAGCCATCTGGTCACTAAGAATTGGCAACACTCTAAAAATTCCCCATTGGCATGTATACAGATATTCACCATGTTGCCTGGAGCTCCAGCTTGTAAGCATTACATTCCCCATTAGGCATTGCTTTTTCAGACTTACTAAAGAGAATCCCACAACTAGCATGTTCTTAGAAGCTAAAGAAATACAGTTTTGCATAAGGTAATCAATTTATTTACAGATGTTGCTAGGAAATATTTTGATACTTGCATTATTTAGATACATATATTCAGAGCAGTTGTAGTTTTATAAGGTTTTCCATTGCAAAAATGGATTAACACCTTAAAGCGGCGTCACACGTGTCAATATCGCTAGCGACATCGGCGAAAAGTGACGCATCAGCGATGTCGCTAGCGATATCGCAAGTGCGTCGTGCTGTGTGACAGCACGACGCAACTGCGATTTATCGCTGGTCGCAGGTTGACAGGTTTACGAGGATGAACGCAAACCTGTCAATCTGCAACCGGTGATTAGGCTGGATCGCACCGTCTGACACCGTAATAGCGATGTTAGCGGTGATCCAGTCTATACCGCAGCATTGCTGCGGAACTCTCGCTGGGTTGATCCCAGCCCAGCGAGCGATGGCTCTGCCCACATGGCTGTGGCATCACCGGCTACGTGTTGCCGTGTGACACCAAGGCTGCGATGTCGGAAGCGAGCGCGCACCCGCGCTTCGCTTCCGACATCGCAGCCTTGGTTGACGCCGCCTTTACAGCCACCACTAAATACACAGTGAATACACCGTTATCATTCCTCCAACACCTTGCGTGACATTTAGCTTTTCAGCATGGCTAGGCTGGCTGTCAATCAATGTGAAGGGAACTAAATAAAGCATACTCACTATGTAGTGAGAAGTGATTGTAACAGTTCTGTATACCACCTTGATGACTATAAACGAGTGACTTCATTTTCTTCCTGTAGTCACTCTTCCACTATCCCTCCCAAGCAAGAATAAACTGCTACTTGCCTACATAAATATCTTGTTCAACTATGAAACCAAACCCCTTATCCTGCAGGAATGCCACCAGCTAGCCTTGGGTACATTGGTCGTAGAAGTCATTAGCCTTGGGCCCATGTAAGCAGTCCCAGGCGATGGCATCTGAAAGACAAATCTCCTCAACAAAGGAGACAGGATAGGTTGGTTGATGCCTTGTTGGATAGTTGCTTGCAGGGAGTACAGGTCCCAACATGGCTTTGTCCAAGTTGAAGGCCTCTGGAGGGGATGATCCACACGGCTGGTAAACAAGCCCCTCTGCCTCCACTACCTCCTCCTCCTCTTGCTTGACCTCCTCATCATGGTCATGGTGATATTGGGGAATGGGGTTCAGTAGCCTTGACATTAGTTGCAGGAGGAATTAAGCCAGACATGTTACAAGATCATGTGCAGTCTGACATCTGATGCTCCAGGTCCCAGATGCCACAGGAAAAGGGTTACCACTGGACTTCTGTGAGCAACTCAGGTCCTCGTCTGGCATTGGAGCCCAAGTTTGAATCTGCACCTCATTGGGTAGTGCGGTGGAGCTCCAGGTGACATTTGTCTCCATCTCCTCTGCATGCCACTGTAGGTCTGACTCTGTCTGCACACCTTGTGCCCCTGGGGTGGTTAGGAAGATGTCATCCTCCAAGTTCAGGTCAGGCATGCCTTGTAGGGTTCCATCTGCAAAGTAATGTGTAATGCCATTATGCTACCAAGTTCAACTGTAGTAGCAGACAGTGTACCTGCGTTGTACTGGAGATGAACAGGTAAGATGGTGGTGAGATACTGAGAGAGAAAAAAAGGTTTTGTACATAAAGTGAGAAAAACATTTATAAACAAGCTATGTGCAAATATCCCCAGGACAATAGATACAAAAATACAAAAATGAGGGCAGCACAAACTCAAAAGAGAAAATAGGGTGCAAATAAAATCCCACAAAGGTGATGTTCAAAATTACAAAAATCCTGCAAAGGTGATGCAGCATGGTGAGCTTGCTCTTAATAAAACTGAAGTATACAATAATGATTTGTTTTATTAACTACAGCTTTTCATGATACCTCTATGAACCTATGAGTAAGCAGATGAATTTTATTCACATAACACTTCATAAACCCGATTGACTTGGCTTATGCACAGTTCTCTATTATTATGCAGTAGTGTGATATTGTGGCGCCCCATTGGTGGGGACGCCATGGAGGGGTACTGCGCCCATAAAAGAATGTATAGTATTCCTGTGGCTGAAAAATTGGGATGCTGCATAAGGGACCCTCAGTACATGCATCCACACGCACCCTAGGCAGGGAACCCAGTCCCATGGGAGGAGTGACAGGGTAGAAAAGTGTGTGGGTGGGAGGAGCGTGAGGCAGTCAGTGAGAGGAAGAGCTCCATTGGGGAGCGAGGAGTAGATGGTGGAGGTGCTGTCAGGACTGAAGGGGACCCTAGGGGCACCAGGTGTTGTAGTGCACCCGAATCCAGACGTGGTACGTCTGCCGTCCCGGGGGTACAGCCCCGGGACGGAGGACCGTCTCAGAGAGCGGTGCTGGTGTTTACCACCGAACCGCCGAACCGGAGGCCCGAGCTTCTTCAGGGAGTTCAGGCCAACACCCGGCGCACCCAGGAAAAGGCACCATATAGGATCCCAAGGGTTCAGAAAGGAATCGCTCAGTTAGAGAGGATCTGAGGGAGCTGGCTTCAGGCTCTGCACGTGGAGGCACTGAGGAAGAAAGGAGAGAGCACAGGAAGGGACCGGACAGGAACAGTAGGCATTCCACCGAGGGACTCAAGGGCAGCATCCTAACTTCCAGCGACTACCCAAGCAAGGCAGACCCGTAAAGATTGTGTGTAAAGAACTGCAAGTAAACCCATTGCAAATTATATGTGGTGTATTTCATTCATGTGCACCTGAGGAGTCGCCGAACTGTTCCACAACTCCCATCATCCACTACTGCCCCGGGGATCATGCTCCGCCTACAGGGAGTGAAACCACCTTGCTGCTTCACCATCACCCCGAAGGTCTGTTCCGCAGTGCTGGTTACTGGAGCCATAGGTGGCGTCACGCAACACTATTTCTATTAACTGTTCTCCTTTTCAGCAACCACCAGGGCCACGGAATCGGGCAACAGGCCCATGACATTCCCAGCAGAACAACGCCCGAAACTGGGTATCCTACGGCCCTGGGGCATGTCAGCTTTTGGCATCACAAACAGGATCCGGTGCCCGGTAAAAGATACTTAACACCATGTGCAGGTCCGGGGACATGCCTCAGACCCTCATAGTGGGAGGGCCATGCTAGAGGCGCGAAACTGCATGCCCGCCCCAATTGCCACCGGAAAACCAAGGGGGCAAGGCAAAAGCTACAAAAGGTGGCAAGAAGGGTGCGGCAATAGAGAGACGACAAAGGAGAGGCACGAGTGTGGTCCACGGGTCTGGAGCAATAGCGGCAGCTAACCAAGAAGGCCCGGCCTGCAAGGTGGAAGAAGTGAGCAGCCCTGGCACCGTTGAGCAGGGTGCGTCATCACTCTTGTCCCTCAGTGGTGACTCCACGTTCTGGGAGGCCGCCTTAAAAGACTTGTGGACCCAGCTTAATGAGACCCTAGACTGGGTCTTAAGGCGATGGAGTGCCTACACCTGGTATGAGCTGTCCCGGCGGGCTGAGCAGAGAGAGACCAGCGAACCAGAGCTGGAACTGAAGGTGAGATACTAGGCCATTGCTGAGCTTGAGGTTGCCAGTAGCGACCAGCTGTCTGACATGCAACTAGTCCTCGACGAGGCATCCGGGCCCCACACTGAGCCAGAGGTTCCCGAGGTGCCTGCTGACAATAACAAGGTGACTGGAGCTGAGTCGGAGGGTCCGGAGGCGCCAGCTAAGCCTGAGGAAGAGGTCTAGGAAAGTTCTGTAGGAGAGTCTGATGTGGTGGTGGAGGCCGTGATCGAGGAGGCATCCAGCCAGCAGGACTCCATGGAGAACAAATCCGAGATGGACCAGGCCAGCAGCGATGAGGAAGTCGGGGCATCCGGGCCCCGCGCACCATGGTGGGATTGTCACCAGCACCGACCGGACGGGCGGGTCGGAGCCGCTACCATGTCCAGGGAACAGGACCATGCTCCAGTTCTGGCCCATAGCAGCCTGACTTTGTTCAATAGAGACTCCTGGCCAACCAGGCAGAGAGGCAGCGTCTCCGTGAGAGGTGGTGGGCCCAGGAGCAGGAGAGCCTGTTGGTGAGGAATCGGGCCAGAGGACTGCCACCGATTGCCCCAGAGGACCGCAGAAACAGGTACTCTGACAACCTTTAATTTGGACAATGGGTGGGGTTTCATCTGGGAACCTGGCTTGTATGAGGAGGTTTTTGTAAGCTGGAAAGATGTTGAGGCTTACCTCCCCAAAGGACACCCCGGCAGGGACTTGTACCGCTTTGACAAAGTAAATTATGAGCGGCACATGGGTCCTAGAAGCTGGTATGCCCTGTGAGTCTACAAATGTTTGGATTAGAGTACTCATGGCCCATTGTATATAATTTAATTGTGTGCCGATTCCTGTAAAGAATTATGCGTGAACTAGTTACTGTGTTGAGCTTCTTGACTGTTACCCGTTAAGCCAAAAGACTCTATAATGTGTGTATTTTCGCAGCCTGGTGATGAAATGGACACTATAGAAGAGACGGACTCTACCACCGGGACCGCACTGTAACCCAGCCCCGTTTTGGCCGGATTCAACTATTTTTGAATTTCATACTTTTCTTATTAGGTCCCATTGACCCGGTAACGTTGAAAGTAAAGGTACCTCCTGGAAGGGAAGAAAAGCATTGCATTCGAGGAATGAAACCACCTTGCTGCATCACCATCACCCCGGTGGTCTGGCCTGCAGTGACAATAACCTTACCGGAGCTGTAGGTGGCGTGATACAACATTATTCCTATTAACTGTTCCCCTTTTCATTGACCACCAGGGTCATAGAACCTGGCAACAGGCCTGTGACATCCCTAGCAGAACAACGCCCGGAACCGGGTACCCCACAGCCCTGGGGCAGATCAATATTATATCCACTGTCACTGAAATTATTTTTATGATAGTTTAAAATGAAGTTTACACATGATGATGTAGAATTTGCATAATTATTCATTGTAACACTTGTTATCACTAAATATGTATGCTTTGTTATATGCACATTGCTTGAAGAAGGCGGTTAATCCGCTAAAACCCTAATGCATCAGTAAATACACATTTTTTCACTTTATTTTGTTGAAGTGCTACCTGCTTTTTTGAATTTTGTATTATCTATCTATCTATCTATCTATCTATCTATATATCTATCCATAACACAGAAAAAAAAACACATTTTTTTCTGTTCATGTATAAGATGTGGAGTTGCTGGCTCCATGACTACACTTAGCACCCTCATCGCCCACAGGTGGTCTGAGGTAGAGATGGTGTCCACCCACTTAGAAGTGGGACAGGGAGGACAAGGAGGACAGGGATGTCAGCATAGGACTCATCAGACCTGGGGGCACCGTGTCGTGGTTGATGAGCAAACAGGCATTGGCCAATGTATGTACCAAGAACCTCAGAAAAGAAAAAATTAAGAATAATGAGTTTTCTTAAAAAAACTTAAGTTTTTAATTTTTTCCTCATATACCGCTTGTTAGCATGTGTGCATTATTGGTAGTAGCTGAGTGCTGCAGAGAAATTTTTTCTGGTTGTTTGATCCAGCACCCCAGCTGGCACCAGTTCACACTATGTCTTTGAGTGCTGTGCAGTTTTTTCTGTTTTTTGTCTAATATGTGGAGTTGCTGGCTCCATGTCTGCACTTAGCACCCTCATCGCCCACAGGTGGTCTGAGGTTGAGATGGTGTCCACCCACTTAGAAGTGGGACAGGGAGGACAAGGAGGACAGGGATGTCAGCATAGGACTCATCAGACCTGGGGGCACCGTGTCGTGGTTGATGAGCAAACAGGCATTGGCCAATGTATGTACCAAGAACCTCAGAAAAGAAAAAATTAAGAATAATGAGTTTTCTTAAAAAAACTTAAGTTTTTAATTTTTTCCTCATATACCGCTTGTTAGCATGTGTGCATTATTGGTAGTAGCTGAGTGCTGCAGAGAAATTTTTTCTGGTTGTTTGATCCAGCACCCCTGCTGGCACCAGTTCACACTATGTCTTTGAGTGCTGTGCAGTTTTTTCTGTTTTTTGTCTAATATGTGGAGTTGCTGGCTCCATGTCTGCACTTAGCACCCTCATCGCCCACAGGTTTTCTGAGGTTGAGATGGTGTCCACCCACTTAGAAGTGGGACAGGGAGGACAAGGAGGACAGGGATGTCAGCATAGGACTCATCAGACCTGAGGTCACCGTGTCGTGGTTGATGAGCAAACAGGCATTGGCCAATGTATGTACCAAGAACCTCAGAAAATAAAAAAATAGGAATATTGAGTTTTTTGAAAAAAACGTTAGTTTTTAATTTTCTCCTCATATACCGCTTGTTAGCATGTGTGCATTATTGGTAGTAGCTGAGTGCTGCAGAGAAATTTTTTCTGGTTGTTTGATCCAGCACCCCTGCTGGCACCAGTTCACACTATGTCTTTGAGTGCTGTGCAGTTTTTTCTGTTTTTTGTCTAATATGTGGAGTTGCTGGCTCCATGTCTGCACTTAGCACCCTCATCGTCCACAGGTGGTCTGAGGTTGAGATGGTGTCCACCCACTTAGAAGTGGGATAGGGAGGACAAGGAGGACAGGGATGTTAGCATAGGATTCATCAGACTTGAGGTCACCGTGTCGTGGTTGATGAGCAAACAGGCATTGGCCAATGTATGTACCAATTAATTTTTTCCTCATATACCGCTTGTTAGCATGTGTGCATTATTGGTAGTAGCTGAGTGCTGCAAAAAATTATTTCTGGTTATGTATCTATCTAGAAAAAAATTCACTGCAGCACTCGGTTACTACCAAAAATGTAGACATGCTAATAAGCGGTTTATATATGAGGAAAAAATTTAAAAACTTACGTTTTTTTCAAACAACTCAATATTCTTATCTTTTTATTTACTGAGGTTCTTGGTAAATATATTGGCTAATATCTGTTTGCTCATCAACCACTCCACGGTGACCCCAGATCTGATGAGTCCTACGCTGACATCCCTGTCCTCCTTGTCCTCCCTATCCCACTTCTAAGTGGGTGGACATCATCTTATTCTCAGACAACCTGTGGGCGATGAGGGTGCTAAGTGTAGCTGTGGAGCCAGCTGGATGAGTTTTTTGGCACTTTTTTTTGGTGTTTTTTTGCAGTTTTTTAAAAACGCAGATGCGTTAACGCATGGTATACTTAAGTGTACAAAAACGTTCAGACCATTAGGGGACACTATTTGGCACCCTTAGAAAAACTGATGCGTTTTTCTAACTGCTAAAAAAACGCATAGGTGTGTGTGAACAAGGCCTATGACGTACATTATAATATATGGAGGACTATGGGGGTTCATTATAGTATATGGTGGATTATAGTGGTACATTACACTACATGGAAGACAAGGTGGTGCCTTATACTATATGGCAGACTATGGGGTGCATTGCACTATATGGAGGACTATGAGGTGCATTATGCTATATGGAGAAATTTGAGGGGTGCATAACACTGTATGGAGGGCTATGTGGGGGCCAATATATTTTATGGAGGGCTATGAAGGAGCTTTTTTTATGCAGGTCTGTTTGAGGACCATTATATTGTATGAAAGCAATTATACAGTGTGAAAGTTTGTGTGGCGTCTTGCATACTTTACAGAGGTCTGTATATGGGACTATTATGCTGCTTTGAGGGCAACTGGGTTCCACTATACAGTGTGAAGAGGTGTGCTGGGTCACTCTGTATGTAGGCTCATTATAATGCAAGGAGGACTGTGTGGGGCTAACAGTTGGGGATCACACTTTGCCAGAATAGTTGAGGAGGGGTACAGTAGGGTCATCATACTGTGCATGTGGAGGATACTGTGTATGAATTAACTGTGATTGTGGGACACGTTTGTTTACATCATACTATACAGGTGCAATGAAAGGAAAAACTAGGGCTTCAATAGGAGGAAAAATACTTTGTAAGAGCAGTAAAGTTGTGAAAAATGTTTTTATGGAACCCAGAAAAATATTAATCATTTTTTTTTATTGAGGGTGGGGGGCCCAATTAGAAATTCTTCTATGGGGCCTCATAAACTCTATGAACTGCCCTCCTTCGCAATCTGCAAAGGTCATCTACATAGTACCAGTCATAAATATTAAGGTGTTTATAGCTACTATTTTTGGTCAGACTTAGGGATGGGCGAATCTACTCGCTAGGACTCGTTACTCGGCGAGTAGTAAGGGACTCGCAGGACTCGGTACTCTGCGAGTTTCCCAGCGTTTACTCGCACGAGTCCAATGCAAATCAATGGCAAACGCTGACAAAACTAGGATTGCCATTGTCTTGCATTAGACTCGGCTACTGTGCCAGTGATAGCAGGGAAACTCGCAAAGTAACTGCTGTTACTTTGCGAGCCGAGTCCAGCTGTCTTCTCTGTGCAGCTCCAGGGTCCTAGAGCCCGCCTGCTCACAGACATGATGTAGCAGAGCTGAGATTGTTCTCAGTCTGCTCATTCCCTGTGCATAGACATCTATATCTATGCACAGGGGATGTAGCAGAGACTCCTGCCAGGTACAGCTAAGCTGGGGGCTGGAATCCGCAGCGCAGGGATGCCCAAGCTTTCTGGGCACTCCCCGCTGCAAATTGCTGCCCGCAGCCGCCCCAGAAGATGGCGCGTTCATTGAAGCGCCATCCTCTGGCGCTGAACCCCGCTCTTCCAGCGGCCCTGGTGGCGGTGGCACGCTGGGTAATAAAGAGGTTAGGGTCAGCTTTGTATTATCAGCTGGCCCTAAGCCCGAAATTTATGGCAGTCACGCCAATATTAGACATGACCGCCATGAATTTCTATTAAATTGTTTTAAAAAAAACACAATACAGAGAAATTTTTTTATCAGAAATAAAAAAAAGCCATTAGGGACTCCATCTTTAATTAAAAAAATCCTCTTCCGTCCGACGCAGTCCAAAACGCGATGTCCTCTCTGCTACATCCCCTGTGTATAGATATAGATGTCTATGCACAGGGAATGAGCAGACTGAGAACAATCTCAGCTCTGCTACATCATCTCTGTGCACAGACATTCATGTCTGTACACAGGGAATGAGCAGACTGAGAACAATCTCAGCACTGCTACATCATCTCTGTGCACAGACATTCATGTCTGTACACAGGGAATGAGCAGACTGAGAACAATCTCAGCACTGCTACATCAGGCAGCAGGCGGGCTCTAGGACCCTGGAGCTGCACAGAGCAGACAGGACTCTTCTCTTATCTGTGCGAGTTTCCCAGCGATTACTTACAAAGTAAACGAGTCCAATGCAAATAAATGACAAAACTAGGATTGCTTCAGGCTGAAGCTTCCGAAACGTAAATCTCACACTACTCGCTATTACTCGCTTCCCCATTCATTAACATTGGACTCGCTAGACTCGCAACGAGTAGCGAGTCCTGGGCTCGGACTCGCTAGAGTCAAGCGATTCCGAGTAATTTAGGACTCGCCCATCACTATTCATAAACTCTATGAACTGCCCTGTTTCACAATCTGCAAAGGTCATCTACATAGTACCAGTCATAAATATCAAGGTGTTTATAGCTACTGTTTTTGGTCAGACTTAGCATTAGTATTTCTGTTCATAAGGTAGGCAACCTGGGTACATTTAGAGGGAACCTGTCATGTTCCTTTTTGTTATTAATCCCCCAATGTCATTTAGATCATGTAGTGTTCATTGATAACCTTTTTTTTTAATCGTATTCATCCCAAAAAAGCATTTCAGATACTTTATTATTGTCATTAGCTAGCTGGTCAGACAGTCAAGCAGTCATCCGGCTGGTTATCAGCTAACAGATCAGTTCAATGAACTTGCAGCAATGCCAAAATTCTGAAAATGTTGAGAGGACCTGTGTGATGTCACAACCATGTGACTATAATAGGCGGAGCTAAGTCTACATAGACCTTAACGACTGAGCTTGCTTAGTTCCGCCCATTACAGTTACGTGGTCATGACATTAAAAGATCCTTTATGCAGAGCAATCGGCATTGCTACAAGGTCAGTGATATATCTGACGACTGCCTGCTTGACCGTCATTGTCAGCTAGCTAATGAAAATATGTAAGTATCTAAATTGATTTTTTTAGATCGATACGATTAAAAAAAGTGTATTAATGATGATCACTACATTATTTAAATAACATTGCAATGGTTTAATAAAAAAAAAAAGGACATGACATGTTTCTTTTAACCTCAATTTACTCCCAAATTAATGTATAGGCATCCCTATTATACTTTTTTTGCATTAAACTGTTATATTTTAAAAAGATTATGTTTTGAGAATCTAGTAAAGAAAAAATATAGCCATATTGTACAATATTATTTAATGTCTCTATTTAAGGTTTACATTTTTTCAGCTTAATTTTTTCATAGTATGGTCTTCCTTTTGCTTCCTATTAACATATCCCATTGAAACCCATTATGTGCTTGTTATTTACCATATCAAACATTTCTTTTTAATTCCTACTTCAATAGAAATATGACTTACTCCTAGCTTTTTCTCAAGACTTTATTTAAATTTTCCAAGAAAATTGTTAAATTTAGATAAATGCGAACATAAATTAGAACTTCAACTAAAAAGCATCACATTTATTCAGTATATCCTGTAATTCTACAAAATATATGTTTTGTTTGAGAAGCAGAAGAGTCAGTTGAGTGAAATCAAGGACATATCATTACAAGCTCAGCCTAATAAAAAGCTGATAAAACACTAGATGAAATTAGACTACAGAACTACAGTATTTTCAGACATTTCTATGGATCCACAAGTGAAAGCTATAGTATTATAAAAATGTGATTTAAGCTAAAATAGGTGAAACAAAAGCTTATCATAGATGTAAGCCATGAAAAGAAGAGCTTTGAAGAACCTAGAGAAGAAGGCTTATTATGTGGCTAAAAGGGGCCAAAATTTTGTGCTGGTAATTTAATACTATATCTTTAAAAAAAAAAAAAAAAAAACTATACTTTTTTGCATAAAGGTTTAAATCTATAGACATAAAGCCAAATATTTAGATATTGACTGCCTGTAGAGGTATCACTGGAGCTTTCTTCATATCACTTATAGAGATGAGAAAATCTTTTGAAGTTCAGCTTTGGGTCGTTTTGCTGAACAGGCATATGTTCACCAAATAGATCGAGAAACAGTTCGCCAAACTTCTGAACCATATTCAAACCAATGGGAGGCAAAATTAAGGGCCTAGAAAAGACCTTAAAAGCAGTCCAAAAGCTGCCAAACACAGGTCAAACATTTTTTACACTGAAGCCCCACTGTTTGTGCAGACATTATCTTTCTATACTATTACTTGGCAAGCTACAGCGCAGCTTTCACACTCACCATGCTTCAGGGCCTACTCATGAACCTCAAACATCCCCATGACGTCCCTAACGTTGTCTCAGGATACCATGACTGATGAAGAGACCTGAGTCGTCTCGAAAGCTCGCCTTATAAAAGCATTTATTTAATTTTTATTAGCCATTAAAAGGTATCACAACCACAAGATTTTTATCTTGTTTCTCACACTGAGAGCAATCAACATTTTCTCAACTGGCTAACACGGTACCAAACCGTTGTCTCAGGTTACACAGCGAGTATCACACAGTAGGGAATCCTGCTGTTTCACCTTAGATAACCCCAGTGGCATCAGTGCTCGTAACACTAGAGGTCTGACGATAGCTGCGATATCACACATGACGCAGCGGATGTATCTTGCTGGTATCATGAGACAGTGCATGTTAGAAGTGGTGATATCAGGAAGCGCAGTGCAGTTCAAACTTGTGGGATTCCCCCTGTGTTACCCCTCAAGTCTGAAGTGCAGTAATGTTTGTGATGGCCCCGCTTGTCACTCTCTCACCAGTGCCTGTGTGCCTGCTCTCACAGCATATGGGGATGCTTTCTGTGAGCCTAAATCTACCATATTGTTGTAAGGCCCTATGCACATGATACGTAAGAAGCATCACTCTTTTGAAGCTGCTGTTTAGAATGTGCAAAACAATCTACATGTTCTATCCTGAAGCCAGCAAAGTGTATGAAAACTCAGAAGTGCTGTGCCAACATGTTTTTTTCATTACAGATTTTGTGCACAATTGGGGGCAGAAAAAAGGAATCTGAACCACATGTGCAAGGAAAAATAAAGCAATATGGCACAGCAGCTGTCATAGACTTTGCTGGCCCCAGAATAGACATGTAGGTTTTGATGTAGATTCTCAAAATTTGCATAAAAAAACTAGCACACAATGCACCATAAGCACACGGTCTAAGACGAGAACCGCAGTTATGGTGAAAGGGCTTGAGGATTCCTCTTGCTGTCTGGCTACTTCCACAGATACCTCTAGAACAGGAGTGGCCAACTACAGTGCTCAAGGTCTGAAAACAGTGCAATTTTTCAGGATTTCCTTAAAAATGCTAAGGAAATCCTGAAGACATACAATTTTTGCAGCCCTTGAGAGCTGCATTGGCCAGCTCTGTTCAACAGGAGTGTGTGTAGTGCCTTGCATTTCCATATCTCAGACTGTCAGGCCAGAGGCCTGCGGCTTGTTCACCAATCTCTATAGGGCAGTTTAAAAGCACCTGTTTGCAGGAACAGTCCAGCACACAAGGAGTGAAATACAAAAAATAGTACTGTAACACAGACTATAATAAGTCTCAAACACAAAAATATAAATATACATAATATATATAACAAAAGCTCCACAGGGATCAGCTGACTCTTAAAATGGTGGAAAGTTCATGAAGGACAGAGTTCATTAAGGGCTTTGAGTTGTAGCTCTACAGTTGCATGCATATCCACTCATCCAGCAGGTAGAAGCGCAAACAGCCCAAAACTTGGGAAGGGGAAAAATAAAATTAACAAAAAAGCAGGCCCCAGTCAAGGAAGAACTAAAAAATAGCTCATAAAAGTCCTTCTCTGGATGCCAACTAAGGGATGGGTCATCGACCAAACAACATGGCTTTTTAAATAAAACTCCACTGTACACTCATACTGTCTGCCAGCTTTCTCAGTGCTGCCAGAGCTAAAGGTCATGATTTGTCCTGAAGAAGAAGCTTGTGGAGGCTTCAAAATGCGTTGACTAATAAATCTAAATATTTATTCACTATGTTATTTGGATCATCCCATTCTTTGACAGCAGTGCAGAGTTTATTCCCTTTTTCTTTTTCTTCATATCTGCTGATTCCACATGGGTCTCCTGCAGCCATTTGATGCGCTTGTAGTGGTTCTGCCTTTCACAACCCAGGAAGGTTGAGCCTTTACAAGATTTCTGATTATCTTTCTGTACTATAGATAAGGCCCTATTTTGTGCTTAATTGTCTTTCTAGTCTAGGTTTCATTATGAACCATTTAATAAGTAATTGTCAGAAAGATTTAAGAGCTTTTTTTTATTCTTTTTTACTCGAAAAATTACCATTTGTATTGTTTTTTGTTTACAAAAGCAAAAACCAAAACAATGCTTAGTGCCAATAGCATAAGGATATAGAGAATCACAATATAAGTATTTCTATATGGATTGGTTTAAATGTCTATTATTATAAATTTCTTCAATTTGTGAACATTTAAATAAACTTCAACATAGGTAATAACTTTACCGGTCCATAAACTAGAATTAGCGTAATCACCCTTAAAACAATTGTTTATTTAAAAACTGCAAACATACGAATATGAACCATATGTTGTTAAAAACTATGGTGAACAGATAGGAGGGGGGAAAGGGTAAGCCCTGCCAATTAAAATCCCTCCTGTCCCCTACCTGCCAGCGGAGATTGGCACCCTAAACAAACTATATGGCACCCCCACTCGCCCTGTATTATGCCTAAAGCTGCCCTCTCTGTTACTTTAAAACAAAGGCAAAAGCAGTGCTCATTATGAAAGATACATACATTTAGGCAGCCAATAGAAAAGTGTAATCGGAAAAGTCCAAAAAAAAATTCCACACGCCAAAGTGACTAAAACCAGAGGGCTGATAGTCCCCAGGAACCTGTACCCTACCTGACTTAAAATCCTGTTACACTTTATCTTGGCACATCTTTTGTATAGTTTTGCATATGCACTTTAGTAAGTCATAGTGTTTGAGACAAGAGCTGTCTAGAAGACAGTCAACGGGAGTGGGGGCATCATTTTGCTGTTATAGGACACTGACCCCCACTGTCAGGTAGGGTACTGTTCCCAGGGACTGTTAGCCCTCTAGTTTTCTAGTTTTAGTCATTTTGGTATGTGGAATTTTTTCTTTGACTGTTCCAATTTCTTTGATCTATTGGCTATCTAAATGCATGTATCTTTTTTCATGGTGAGCACTGCTTCTGCTTTTGTTTTGCAGGTACAGTAAGGGCTGCTTTAAGGATAGTCCACGTTAAGTGGGGAAGCCATATCATTTGTTTAAGGTGCCGACCTCCACTGTAAGGTAGGGGTCAGTAGGCAGTGTATTTAGCGGGACTTACCCCTTCCTCTCCCTACTATCTGCGCACCTTAATTTTTAACAACACATGTTTTCATGTTCATGAATTTGCAGTTTATAAACAAACAATTGTTTTAGGAGTGATTATGCCTGAACATTTAAATAAGCATTATTTAAATTGCTATTATTACTTTATATTATTTATATGGACTCTCGTTCAATCCAAACTGAACATCTCTAATCCCTGATCTGCCCAAGGTCATGTTACTCTTATATGAAAAATGTTGAATATATCATCAAATATTGGTATAATAGACATATTATTTATAGTTCCCTATTAGATCTGTGCATTGTAAGATTAATGCCCCCATGAGTGTAGTTCTACAATATTGTTCAATTTACATAGATGCCAAGGGGGACATGCATTCTCACTAGCAAACTATTTTAATTAGTCAAATAAAAATATGCAACTGATATTATTTCTGCCTTACCATAGATAATCATTATAGACTATTTATATGCAAACAAAAGAATATATATATATATATATATATATATATATACCGTATATACTCGTGTATAAGCCGAGTTTTTCAGCCCAAAAATTGGGCTGAAAAGTCCCCCCTCGGCTTATACACAGGTCAATACGGTATGCTGTGGGGGGGGAGCTGTGACCGGGGGCTGGAGAAGGCAGGGAGGGGGCCGCGGTGACCGCAGGCGGTCACGTGGGGCCGCCTCATTAGTGCAATGAATATGCACGGCATCCCCCCGTCCATCAGCGGCGGGGGGATGCCGTGCATATTGCACTACACAGCCCCCTCTCCTTAATATGCGTCCCGCAGTAGTAATAAACAGCCCCCCCCCTCCTTATCATGTCCCCCCCAGCTGCGGCAGCTGTGAAAATAACAAACAGTTTATACATCACCTTCCGACGCAGCTCTCCGCTCCTCCGGTCCTCAGCATCTCCGCTCGCCGGCTTCTTCTTCCTTGTTGTGCCGGTGTCATGTGACCGGGCGCAGGAGATGACGTCATTTCCTGCGCGCGGTCACAAGCCGGCACATCAAGGAAGAAGAAGCCGGCGAGCGGATATGCTGAGGACCGGAGGAGCGGAGAGCTGCGTCGGAAGGTGATGTATAAACTGTTTGTTATTTTCACAGCTGCCGCAGCCGGGGGGGACATGATAAGGAGGGGGGGGCTGTTTATTACTACTGGGGGACGCATATTAAGGAGGGGGGGCTGTGTACTACCACTGGGGCTGCTGGATACTACACTGGGGCTGTATATACCTCTGGGGCTGCTGTATACTACCACTGGGGCTGTATATACCTGTGGGGCTGCTGTATACTACCACTGGGGCTGTATATACCTGTGGGGCTGCTGTATACTACACTGGGGCTGTATATACCTCTGGGGCTGCTGTATACTACCACTGGGGCTGTATATACCTCTGGGGCTGCTGTATACTACCACTGGGGCTGCTGGATACTACACTGGGGCTGTATATACCTCTGGGGCTGCTGTATACTACCACTGGGGCTGTATATACCTGTGGGGCTGCTGTATACTACACTGGGGCTGTATATACCTCTGGGGCTGCTGTATACTACCACTGGGGCTGTATATACCTCTGGGGCTGCTGTATACTACACTGGGGCTGTATATACCTGTGGGGCTGCTGTATACTACCACTGGGGCTGTATATACCTGTGAGGCTGCTGTATACTACACTGGTGCTGTATATACCTCTGGGGCTGCTGTATACTACACTGGGGCTGTGTATACCTCTGGGGCTGCTGTATACTACCACTGGGGCTGTATATACCTCTGGGGCTGCTGTATACTACCACTGGGGCTGTATATACCTGTGGGGCAGCTGTATACTACCACTGGGGCTGTATATACCTGTGGGGCTGCTGTATACTACCACTGGGGCTGTATATACCACTGGGGCTGCTGTATACTACCACTGGGGCTGTATACTACCTCTGGGGCTGCTGTATACTACCACTGGGGCTGCTGTATATACCTTTGGGGCTGCTGTATACTACCTCTGGGGCTGCTGTATACTACCTCTGGGGCTGCTGTATACTACCTCTGGGGATGCTGTATACGACCACTGGGGCTATATACTACCTCTGGGGATGCTGTATACTACCACTGGGGCTGTATATACCTCTGGGGCTGCTGTATACTAACTACTGGAGCTGCTGCTGTATATACCACTGGGGCTGCTGCTGTATACTACCACTGGGGAGGCTGCTGTATACTACCATTGGGGGGCCTGTATACCACACTGCTGGGGGCTGTATACCTGTGCTGGAGTCCACCCTCGGCTTATACATGAGTCAATAGGTTTTCCCAGGTTTTGGGGGCAAAAGTAGGGGGGTCGGCTTATACACGGGTCGGCTTATACACGAGTATATACGGTATATATACACTCACTGACAGAAGTTGTGTCGCTTATCCATATTCTGTGGATAAAAGCTTATAACCTGACGTTAAATTCATCCATTGGTTGTATAAATTACTCTTTTGAAAGCTAAAACCCTCCGAAATTTGGTTTAGGTTAAGAAATTAAATTGGCATTAATGCTGACATTTTGATCATTTAATCAACACAGAATGGTCAGATTTTGGCAAGACAAAGGTTTTGTTGCCTGGTCACATAATGCACCTAATCCTAGTTTACATCCTCACCTATGCTCAGTAAATGATCGGTTAATAGTGAGTATGTATAAAAAGAAACCCAGCAACTCAGATCTTCACTTAAACTGCAACTTGAGCTCTGACAACATGCTAAAAATCCATCCTGCAACCAAAGCCTTGATTATCAAGTGGCTGAACGACCAGATCCACTGCAGAGGTGGCTGGCACCTTTAAAGTGTCTCAGCGTCAAGTACAATAAAAAAAATTAAAAAAAGATTTGAAGAGACTGGAGATGTGTTTGACAAGCCCACAACTGCTCAGGAGGAATGTTTGTTGGTTTAAAAATCCAAAGCATGCCCCTCTTCCACTGCAGCAGAGCTTCAACACGCCTGGTCACCTCAAGTCCCTTTGTCAACTAGAACAGTTTGTAGGATTCTGTCTTGAAATGGCCTCCATAGTCGAATCAGTGCCCAGAAGCCAGCACTAAACAAAAGGCAAATAAAAAACCATGTGGCATTTGCAAAGTCCAACAGTCTGCTAAACGTTGGAAAAGTTGCAGAGGGTGGATTTCTCTGATGAATCTTCAGTAGAATTACACCACAGCTGCCGCAAATACTGCAGGAGACCTACTGGAGTCCGTATGGATCCAAAATACACCCAGAAAGCAGTTACATTTGGTGGTGGAAATATCATGGTCTGGGGTTACATTCAGTATGGGGGTGTGCAAAACATTTGCAAGGTGGAAAGCAATATCAATAGCCTAAAATATCAAGAAGTATTAGCTACCTGTTACATTCCAAATCATAAAAGGGGTCAAATTCTGCAGCAGGATGGTGCTCCATCTCATATATCCATCTCTACAACAAAGTTCCTCCAGGCAAAAAAGATCAAGATGCTCAAAGACTGGCCAGCCCAGTCACCAGACATGAACATCATTGAGCATGTTTGGGGTAAGATGAAAGAGGAAGCTTTGAAGACAAAACCAAAGAATCCAGATGAACTCTGGGAGGCATGTAAAACTATTCCTGATGACTTCATGAATAGAAGTCTTAGACTGTGAGCCCTCGTGGACAGGATCTTCTCCTCTTTTGTATCTGTACGTCAGAATTGTCCACAGCCATTGTTACTTGTATTGTTACTATGTTACTTGTCCTAGTCTGCCCTCTTACCATCTAAAGCGCCATGGAATATTATGGCGCTATATAAATAAATAATAATAATAATAAATTGTATGAATCATTGTTGAACTGCATGGATGCATTCCTTGAAGCTTGTGGAAGTCACTCAAAATATTAAATATGACTGTAGTAGCATCAAAACTTCATTCACCAATGTTATGTATCATATATTTGTATTTTAAGATAATTTTGTGTTTGAATATCACATTACTTTCTGACAAAACTTTTGTCTCGCCAAAATCTGACCATTCTGTGTTCATTAAATGATCAATATTTCAGCACTGATGCTATTTTATTTTCTTAATCTAAACCAAATTTGGGAGGGTTTCAGCTTTCAAAAGAGTATTTTATACAACCAATGGATGAGTTTAACGTCAGGTTAAAAGCTTTTATTTACATTACATGGATAAGCGACATAACTTCTGTCAGGGACATATGTAAAATGGCTTTTGTTTCTCCAGCGATCAGTTCAGTGTTGGGGTAAAATATAGCTTTTATGTATCCATTAAAAAGTTCCAGGTTTCTTCAACAACAATTTTGCGCACAGTCAGTCCTTTTTTTAACTGCATCTGCATTGCATCGTGTAAATTTGTCAAATTTGATGTCTCATATCATATTGTGTTCTTTGTAATTTCCCTTTACATTTATTATAAATAAAGAAAACACTAATTATCTTATAGGATGAGGAGGGGAATATTATCTCCATGGTAAACAGAATAAAGCTGAAGGAGATGTTGATGTCTTATAGAAAAAGATAAAGGAGACAAGCGAGGCGCAATAGTGCCCTATCAATATGACACTGATTCCACACTCAGATCAAAAAGAGGTGCACTCACCTGGTCTAGTTGTGTGCACCCACAACTAGTTTTTATTGCATGTAGTTTATAAGCTGCTGCAGGACCTCCACCGCCACGTAGCACGTGTAAAGATGATCAGATCCAGGGATGGTGTCTAGACAGTCCGCGCTGCTTGAAATAATCAGTCAAAAGTCTTTAGGTAAAAGACCTCCCTTCTTTATTTCCACCTACTCGTTTCAGTGCCACTCTGGGCACCGTCATCAGGGTATGATACCCTGATGACGGTGCCCGGAGTGGCACTGAAATGCGTAGGTGGAAATAAAGAAGGGGGGTCTTTTACCTAAAGACTTTTGACTGATTATTTCAAGCAGCGCGGACTGTCTACACACCATCCCTGGATCTGGTTATGTTGATGTCTTGTCATCTAGATATAGACAAGTTTAGGTCTTGTTCTTTTATGGGAATAGCATTGGTATTATTGGTATATTGTTCTAGTTCTATTAAAGATGCTGAAAGTATCAAAAACCCTTTAAAGACCGCTGTATGTTATAAAAATGTCGTCAGTTAAGGGTACTTCTTCTTTACTGCCATAAAAATACATCAGAAAGGAAAGCCTGTAGTGTCGCCCAGTGCCCAAAAATCTTCAGGGTTTCATCTACTGGACGTAGCTGAGATCCTGCAGATTAGGAAATGGATGTTAATTTTTTTGTTACCGGTCATTTAATGACCGGTATACACCACAAACCAGTGTATACCAGTTATTACATGAACATACATTATATCGCTGGTAAAAAATTGATTTCTCTGCCATGCAACATAATTAGTGATGAGCAAGTGTATGTGTTACTATTCACTACTCACACACATAGTATATTGTATTCTGTTACTCAGTATTTTGCGAGTATTTGTATACTGGCCTGTCAATATTCAGAATTTCTGCCCAGCAATTTTGGTGCCTTACTTGCAGCCACTAAACTTGCTGGTCTTCTGTTGTAGCCATCTTGGTTGGCATTACTGTGATTGGCTGGCTGAACAGCATTATATAAGCCCTCCCTCCACCATTTTGCACACATTGCATCTGGAAACAGTTGGAGAAGCATTTGGAGAGATCGCTTAGCTGCTAGGAAGAGTGTTTAGGCCTCTTGCTAACACAAAAGCCCTTTTCTACATGCAGTGTATACTAGGTCACATTAGTGTAGGGAGGGAGAGATTCTCAAGCAATTTAAAGGAGCCTGTCACTATCTCCATAATACCAGAAAACAATAGCTCTTTTCAGAGCTAAAACCACAGAACAAGAGAGAGAGAGAAATTGTGTAATAGGTAGGGAGAGGTTAAAGTGTTATTCCACTGTCCATCTTAAAACAGCTCTTGTCATAAACAAAGTTCTATGTTTCCAGAACACAGAGTAGTAGCAATTTGTGCTGCCTTTTGTTTAAAAGCACTGGCCTTTTTTCTCTGCTGTTTTTGGGTTCACAGCCTGCCTTCTGCTGTCCACATCAGTCCCATTAATACAGTGCTAGTGCCCTAGCCAAAGCATTACTACAAACATTTACTTTGGCCTGCTATAAAGCACGCACCAGTCAATTTTTCACAATATTTTGAGGGTCACAGCCAGGCTTGTGCTGTCCACATCACCCTCATTAGTACAGTCCTTGTAACCTAGCCAAAGCAGTACTACAAACATTTACTACTGCCTGCTACAAAGCACGCACCAGTCAATTTTCCCCCTGTTTTTGGGGTCAAAGCCAGCCTTCAGCTGTCCAAATCAGTCACATTAATATAGTACTAGTGCCCTAGCCAAATCCAAAGCAGTACTACAAACATTTACTACTGCCTGCTACAAAGCACGCTCCAGGCTATTTTCCCCAATATTATGGCTGTGACAGCTAGCTTTGCTTGTGCCATCAACATCTGAAAATTTGTCAACAAAACCCAAAATGCCAAAAAAGCCTGTTGTTAAGGGGCAAGGATGTGGACATGGACGTATTGTTGTCAGTGGTGCGTGACAAGTCACTGAGTCTGTGTCAGGTCAGAAGAAGTTTGATGCACCCACTATGTTCCTGGAAAAATGTCTTGGTCTGGAATGTAAACATGTGTGCAAGCCTGAAGAGCAAGAACACATTCTGCCTTGGATGGCAGACAAGGACTCCACGCATTTCTTAAGCAGCACCAAATCTTCCACGAACACATAGTCTACTGTCAATATACAGAATGCTGGCCCATTCAATCCTGAACCTGGTTCTCTTTCCTTCCATCATTATCAGTCACAGGAGACATATGATTCCACGCTTGGCCACTCCGAGGATCTGTTTTGTACATATCCTTTGGTTGGCTCTGGCCTCTCACCGTGCAGCATTGAAGAGGGACGTGAGTGTGGAGCCCACTGGGACGGGGTACCAAGTACCAGACCGGGGTATCAGGGGGGTTATCACGGCGGTCTTAGTCCGGACCGTGTCCCGAGCCCGCAAGTAAAGGGGTTATTTACAGGCATAGTTGTGACGCCACCCACGGGTTGTGGTCAATGGGGACCACCACTGCTGCGTGCTTCTGCCAGGAGGATGGATGGTGCTGCAGCTGGATGGATTAGTCCGCCGTGAGTCAGGCTGCTCCTGACAGGGTAAATAACAGTTTAACATGCAAGGATGCAAACACTGGAGACTCTGGCAGGGTTCACCGGGTTTTACTTGACTTCTTCACAACTTTTCAGTACAGTGCACAGTTCAATTGGTTCACAAAGTTGTTACAGCTTCTCACAAGTTAACTCAATACTTTCACCATTCAGTTAGCTCCACTGCAGCCAGGATCCTGTCTTAAGACCCTTCTCCTGCTTAATAACATTCAGGCCTTCCTTTACTTCTCCTTTCCTTATGTGCTGTATGGTAGGTCGCTTGGACTCTTGTCTGGCTTCTCCCTGTGTGTGGGTATGTAAGCTCTGAGTCTTATGTGCCACTGTACCTCCTGCGCTTGTGTAAGGAAATTAGACATGGAATCTGCATCTCCCTGCAGGAATGTCTGTGATCCTGCTTGTAGCTGCGGTCACCTCTGAGCCGACTCTCTGCTCCCGGCCTCGTCTTCCAATATCCATATATTTCAGGGGATCACCAGGCTCCTTCCTACCTGTGTGACTACGGCGTACATAGGGGATCCTTTCCTTCAGTCATTCTCTGGCACTGCTGCTGTTTTCCTCGCTTACCCAGCTGTACTGGCCTAGTCCTGGTCTTTACTGTTCGGCACCCTCTGGCCTACTGCTTAACACTCCATGGTTTTCCCATAATGTACCCAGTCCATCACATTGCCTACATCCCACCCACTGTGACTGGCCCTACCACCCCTTGCTCCCTAGAGTCCCGGGCTCTCGGTTGGGTCTTGTGTCTGTGGGTGTGTTTGTGAAGGTGTTTGTGTAAAACTGTCTCCACCTTCCTGGCTGCAGTTCTTACCTATGGCCACCCTGGTTGCAGGGGTGCCACATGAGTAGGTGGCGTGAATTGATGCTTAAGTATTTGAGGACCTACAGCTAGAAGAAAGCCACCTTAAGGGACCTGATTTTGTGTCTCCATAGTGGAGGCTGATGATGATGAGACACAGTTGCCATCAGGTCAACCTACAATTTCAATTGGAAAGGAGAATGAGATGGAAGACAAGGTGGTCAATGATGAGTCCACTGATTCGACCTAGACTGTTGACATGCATGGCCATCACAGCAACACAGAGGAAGATGGATATGTACCACCAACACAGGCACCAATGGGTTGTGGTTTGCTCAGAGTGAGAAGTGGGCCAGCTGTTCCCAAGCACACTCTCCCTGTGCCCCAAGTCAGGGCAAGGGGGTGTTCAGCGGCAGTGTGGACGTTTTTTCCTGAAAGTCCTTCAGAAATAATATTAAAGTCTGCAGCATCTGGCATACCAAGTTGAGCAGAGGCCATAGAAAGGTAACCTGAGCACCACCACTATGCAAAACCACATGGCAGCCAAGCACCCAAGTAGGTAGGCAGAACACCAGGGTACAAAATCTGTGTCTCCATGTCAAACCACTGCCATATTGCCTGTACTATGTACTTAAGAATCTGCTGATCAGGAAGCAGACGCCCATACCTCCTGCCCACAAGCTGCAGTGGCTCACATACAACAAACATCAACCACATCCACTTGTCCCAGCAAAGCGTCCAGTTGTCCATGCCTGAAATCTTGGAAAGGAAGCGTAAATACCCAGCCACTCACCCTCAAGCACATATACTAAAGGTGCACATTGCCAAATTGCTAGCTGTGGAGATGTTGCCGTTTAGGCTTGTGGGAGCACAATCTTTCCCTGATCTCTTGGTTGTGGCTGCCCCACGATACAGTGTTCCCAGGTACCACTATTTTGCCTGGCGTGCTGTCCCTGTGCTAAACAAGCACGTGTTATGTTTAACAATCTGAACCATGCTACCCCAATGTCATAACTGGGAAGGTCCACCTAACAATAGAAACCTGGACAAGTTGTTGTGGACAGGCATGATACATTTCTGTCACAGCACACTGGATGAACCTGGTGAAGGGTCGGACAAAAACGCAAACTGGAACATCACACATTCTACCCACACCAAGAATCATGGGCCAAACGTCTGTCAGTGTTTCCAAACACCAATACATATTCCACTTCCTCTCTCCCCTCCTTCTGCTCCTCATCCTCTATGAATTACCCTCCCCATCAGTGGCGCACCCAAGGGGGGGGACCTACGTGTCTGGACCCCCCCTTTGGACGGCCCTCAGTGCAGACTGATATGCATGACTGCATCTGCCACACAGCTGCACACAGGTTAGGAGTGGGAGAGGGGAGGGGGGGTGCAGCACACAAGGAGCTGGGCCCCTATGTCAGCTTTGCCCCTCAGAACCCCGCTGGGGGGTGACACCCCCTTTCAGGGCCGGTGTGTGTTTCTTGGACCCCTACCTTGGGAAATTTCTGGGTGCGCCACTGCTCCCCATCACTAACAAGCTGTGAAAAAGCAGCACATCGCTAAAGCAGCAACATGCTCTGCTGAAGTTGATCTGTTTAAGTCAGAAACCAAATACTGCAGAAGAGCTGTGGCAAGCTTTAAAACAACAGACCGATCAGTGTATCTCCCTGCTGCACCTCTAACCAAGTCTGGTCGTCTGCAATAATGGACGTAACCTGGAGGCGGATTTAAAAGTCGGCAAGCTGGTACACGTGCCATGAATGGCTCATGTACTGAACCTAGTTGTTCAGAAATGTCTGGAACCTTACCCTGACATGCTCTACCTACTTGAAAAGGTACACCGTATTAGCACCCATTTCCTCCATTTCTCTACCGCTTTTGCTATTCTTACAGCACTGCAAAAGCTCTTCAATTTGCCAAGTCACCGACTCATTTGCGATCTGCTCATATGGTGGAACTCAACCTATCGTATGTTGGCAAGGATTAGTGAGCAGCAGAGGGCAGTAGCTGTATACCAACTTCAACATGCCCATCAGACTGAGAGTCAGCCACCACACATAACAAATTGCGAGTGAGTGTGGATCACTGACATTTGTGAGGTTCTTGAGAACTTTGGGTACTGAAACAACCTTTTGAGTGGTGATCAGGCTATTATCAGCATTACTATCTCTCTGCTGTGTCTCTTGAAACAATCACTCCATAATCTCATAGAGGAAGATTTAAGTGCTCAGCATGTGGCTATGGAGCTTTATTTTCCAATGGGTGATACTACCCTGCCCAGCCAAAATTCTGAGGCAACATTGGATGATGAGGAGAAAGATGAGGAGGATGAGGAGGGAGAGGACTTGTTTTCCTGTGCTACCAAAGGGATTTCTAATGCTATAGAGCAGACACACAACCCAAGCTTCATGTCTGTCCAGCCTGGATGGGCTAAAGAGGAGGAGGTGGAGAAGGTGAAGGAGAAGGAGAAGGAGGAGGCGAGTCAGAGTGGATACTGTTCCTACTGGTGGGGACACAGAACATTTGCCTGTTTGCAGCTTGGTCCACATGGAACAGTTCATGTGTAAGTGTCTGTGGAAAGACCCTCACATGATACACATGTGGTGCCCCTATGGGAAGGTGCCACAGTGAGGTACTGCACCCCAAACAGAAGGTGTAGTGCCTCCGTAGCCATGGATACGGGATTTCATGCAGAATCTATCCTAAGCACCCATACACTAGCCTACCTTAGCATAGGGACAAATAAAAAAGCCAAGAAGCCACGTCACGGCATTCTCAGATGGGGCAGTCCTACTCTACATTTTTTAATACACTGTGCCATTACGGCCTCCTGAATGCATTAAAAGCAGAACCATATCAAATGCACACGTACCTGAAGCATTACTGAACTACTCCCATGGCGCCAGAAGAGCAGCGCAGATAAAGGCAGACCAGGTCCGGACATGACATCCGGACATTATCAGATTTGACCCCCACACTGCACAACCAGCAACCATGGATGAGGGTAGAACAGGCCCAAGCACATGTGCAACAATCAAGTAGAGTCCATGGGCAGGGTATGGCCGCTGTATGTGTGTACAGCGGCCTAGGTCAATTACATTAAAGACAGATAGAATGGCATGCACAACCAAGCGCGCACGGCAAAAAGTGGTGGTCAGCCACAAACCTATAACAAATAAAAAAGCCAAGAAGCCAGCGCTGCCTAAGGTTAGCACACAATACAAAAAGTGCATGTGCACATAATTTCTAACTGTACTTTAAACTGAGACATTTGGCAAACAATTGATCAATTCTTTGAGCTACCCCGCTACGTCACGGCATTCTCAGATGGGGCAGTCCTACTCTACATTTTTTAATACACTGTGCCATTACGGCCTCCTGAATGCATTAAAAGCAGAACCATATCAAATGCACACGTACCTGAAGCCATATGGTTCTGCTTTTAATGCATTCAGGAGGCCGTAATGGCACAGCAAATTAAAAAATGTAGAGTAGGACTGCCCCATCTGAGAATGCCGTGACGTGGTGGGGTAGCTCAAAGAATTGATCAATTGTTTGCAAAATGTCTCAATTTAAAGTACAGTTAGAAATTATGTGCACATGCACTTTTTGTATTGTGTGCTAACCTTAGGCAGCGCTGGCTTCTTGGTTTTTTTATTTGTTATAGGTTTGTGGCTGACCACCACTTTTTGCCGTGCGCGCTTGGTTGTGCATGCCATTCTATCTGTCTTTAATGTGATTGATCTAGGCCGCTGTACATACATACAGCGGCCATACCCTGCCCATAGGCTCTGCTTGATTGTTGCACATGTGTTTGGGCCTGTTCTACCCTCATCCATGGTTGTTGGTTGGGCAGTGTGGGGGTCAGATCTGATAATGTCCGGATGTCATGTCCGGACCTGGTCTGCCTTTATCTGCGCTGCTTTTCTGGCGCCATGGGAGTAGTTCAGTAATGCTTCAGGTACGTGTGCATTTGATATGGTTCTGCTTTTTATGCATTCAGGAGGCCGTAATGGCACAGCGAATTAAAAAATGTAGAGTAGGACTGCCCCATCTGAGAATGCCGTGACGTGGCGGGGTAGCTCAAAGAATTGATCAATTGTTTGCCAAATGTCTCAATTTAAAGTACAGTTAGAAATTATGTGCACATGCACTTTTTGTATTGCGTGCTAACCTTAGGCAGCGCTGGCTTCTTGGCTTTTTTACTTAGCATAGGGACAGTATCTACCAGATGTGTTCTTCTGTTTTCTAAACTCCTCTCTTCAGACCCTGGCTAGGCCTGGAATTGAGAAGCAGACTGTGGAGAAGCCTAAGGCAGCTCCTTTTACACCACAGTCCCTCTTCCTCAGTTCTCCCAGGAACTGAACTAACTACTTCCTCTCTACACCAGAATATATAGGGGAGCTGCTTTAGCACCCTTTTCTGGCCTAGAAGTGCTAGTGCAGTGTTAGGTGTTGTGTGGGGAGTGAACCCTTGTTGCTGTTACTGTGGCACATTAATCCCTGGGGTGCCACACAATCATCACTGATAGGCGCACACTCCTCTCCATGAAAAATGCAGACTTACTCTTATAAAATTCAACAATGACTGGATTTCTCCACAGTTTGTAATCTCTCCATATGACAGCAAGTCAACCTAAATTCACAAAAAATGCTGATTTGTGCTACTGCTATTAACGTCCACTCCTTCCCATAAAAACCCGTTTTCTTACTGTGTCAACCATGACTCAGCCCATAGGGCTAATTTTTACAAACCCTATGCACATTGTTCAATTGACAAACCAGGACAGAATTCCAACACCAGCCTAAATACTATTTGTGATTGGAGGCCCTTGGGATGGTGGCTTCCTGTTTCAACCATGACTCAGCCCATAGGGCTAATTTTTACAAACCCTACGCACATTGTGCAGTGGACAAACCTGAAATGTACAGTATTCCTACCAAACTAATATTTGTCATTGAAGGCACTTGTCACAGGTTATCGTACATTGTGACTGAGGTAGGGGATACATATTCAATAGAAATCAACTGCCAGTCATCACATTTGGCAAAAAAACATTGCAGAGGTTGTGCGACATTGGGACTGAGATAGGATATACATATTCAAAAGCAATCTACTGCTAGGCCCCATATTTGGCAAAAAAACATTGCAGGGTTTTGCCACATTGTGACTGAAATAGGGGATACATATTCAATAGAAATCTACTGCCAGTCACCATATTTGGCAAAAAAAATTGCAGAGTTGTCCCACATTGTGACTCAGACTCATTGAGGGAGGGATCGCCTACATGTCTAAATAAGATCAAAAACTGGAGAATATTGTAGTATACTGGAGTGCATTGTAATTAATAAACAAAATTTATTAAATACACATTCAAAACTGCGACACAAAAGATGCAGATAAAACATAATGGAACTCCCCAACAGTAGGACAGGAAAAGATGGGTATAGTACTGGTATGGCACAATGTCACAACATGTGTCAATATTAAATCAGCAAGTACAATATACAAATTTGCATGCATATGATGTGTTATAATTACCTCAATACATGGTAATAATGCAATACAGTCAGTGATTCCATTACATAGACGAGAGGAAGAGTATCAGCATCACATCTTTCTCATATGGTTCACCTGACTGTTCAAATTAACATGCATCCCATGGTTCATATAAAACACATCACACCAATAATTAAGTGCTTTTATCCCAGCCAACTAAGGACAATACTCAGCCATATAAAATCATACCTAGTGCCAAATGGCACGAAGATTGAGAAATCCACCAGGAAAATGAGGGCAGTATAGTTTCTGTGTTAGTCCCAACATGTGTTTTAAATTTCTTACAATAGCTTCCTATAGGTACCGTCACACGGGGAGATATCGCCGGCGATATTGCCGGCAACCGAGGGGCGTGGCCAGGTTGCGGTGAATTGCCGCGTGTGACAGGGCGATAATCAGGAGATGAATCGCCTGAGTCACATCGCCAGGTTTCCCAACAATGTTGGGAAACCTGGCGATGTTGCTCAGGCGATTCTGCCTGATCGCCCTGTGTAACGCGGCAACCCGCAATGTTACGGGCGATTCCGCCTATCTACAACATTGCGGGTTATCGCTCGCTGGGTTGCTGGGCAACTCAGCGAGCGATAGCCGCGGCAACTAGCCGGCGACATCGCCGGTAAGTTGCTCAGTGTGACATCTCACCGGCGATGTTGTCAGGGATGCGCGCTCCCGCGATCGCCGGCAACATCGCCGGCGATATGTCCCTGTGTGACGGTACCTTAAAAGTGAGAAGGTGGAGAGTCACAGCCTGCTCTGCACATTCTTCCCTCCTGCGCTGTTTAAATAGCGTTCCCTAATGGTACATTTACACGCGGCCACAGGAAGGTAGAAACAGGCAAGCATCGGACACAAATTGTGCCTGTTGCCTTGAAAAGACCACGATGTGGCGGCGTGTAATTCAGGACTTTCCTTCCTGTGTCTTCCCTGAAGGAAGGAAAGTCCTGAATTACATGCAGCCACATCAAGGTCTTTCAAGGCAACAGGCACAATTTGTGTCCGATGCCTGCCTGTTCCTACCTTCCTGTGGCCGCGTGTAAATATACCATAATAGACATCTGTCTGGGACATCCGGTTTTGTGACATCACATGCATGCAGATTAGTCTCCCTATGTATCTGCATGAGCAGCTGATCGAGATGCTACCACACATGCTCCCGGGCCGGGATGCATCACTGTGATAACTGGGCATGCACGGTCACTCAGATCCGGCCAGATCAGAGGGAAAGGGCTAAACTGCGCACATACAATTTTGGATGCATGTCCTAATGCCATATTGTTGCAAAACATGTCTCTCTGGGACAATATTATATCAAAATAAGGAAAATGACACATATATTTTACATCTACAGTGTGATTTCCATAATAAAGGATCCATTGGTTCCAAGGGGACAAAGCAGCATAGTATATAGTAGATCCATTATCCAATTGGAAAGTTTCCCCCAGCGACGCAACAGTGCAGTATGGGTGAGTCCAGAAGGGATAACAGGCTTGACTATTTCAACAAAAGACATATTCCTGAAAAGAATATAAAGGCCAGAAAGAGAGGAAAGATTAAAAAGACTATAAAAGGACACAGGGTTGAGAAAACCAGCCATTCACAGAAAGGATGCATATGATAACCCTTCATTCAGACCCTGCTGCACAAGTGTACTCAGTACCACAATCCATTTAGTTTCTCATTGGGCCAGGATTCTCTTCAGGTCACAACCCTGGTAGCTACTCAAAGAGCCACCACATTACAGTCTCCAATTTTGGGGACGGTAAAAAACAGGACACAAACGGATCCTGAACTGAATTCACTAAAATGGATGGCCATATATAACCAATCCAGCACCAAAGGGATACATGGAAGGCAAAAATAGATCCTGTTCTGTCATTTTCAAAATGGACAGAACAAGATGCCAAAAAATGTGGTGTGAAGCCAGCCTAACTCACAATGATGCCGGGTGGAACCTGTGATGTTTTTTTAAATGAAGAGGTAATAATTTTTACATTGTTTCATCCTCGGTCTTTCTGACAGCAATTATATTGCAAATGTGTTCCTTCACTTTCACTCTTAATTCTCTCGATGTGAGGCCCATATATATTAGAGAACAGGCACAGACCGCAAAATAAAATACAAAGGTAGTGCTACATGATATCCTATGTCTGATCTCGAATATTTGGGCCCCATTGGAAGGGTGAATGTGAGTGGATCGGTCAATGTTTGCACAGGAAAGACAGTGGTCGCATGGGCAGAAACCCAGCAAAGGTCCCCGAGAGTCAAACGTGAACTCGATATATGGCATGTAGTGGCTGTCCACGAGGATATCCCTTAGATTCCTGGCCCTTCTGAGTGTCATCATTGGTTTTTCTGAAATACACTTGCGTTATACAGGGTCCAGACGTAGGACGGGCCAGTGTTTTTGAAAAATGGAGCACATCTTGCTCGATTAGTGATTGAATGTGCACACAAATCGTGTCTTTGGGCTCTGTTCCAATTTTTTGGGGACATCGCTCAAGAGTTGGTCCCTCAAAGTGTGGCACCCACTTTGATACTCACACTTGATATACCTGTTTGAATAGCCCCGATCTTTAGACCTCTGCTTCAAGTCATCTGACTGATGCTCAAACCTCTCATTAATCAATCAATCCACCTCATTCTCAGGAAGAGGCCGGTGGGGATACTGCCGATGGTGGTATTATTGAGTCCAGATATTGCATGTAGTAATGCATTCAAGGAAGTTGTCTTCCTATGGACATCCGTTTGGGTTAGGCCAAACTCGTCCACCTCCATTGAGATATCCAGGAACTCAATCCGTCGCGCGCTGTACTTATATGTCAACTTGATGTTACTTTGGTTCTGGTTCAACGTACACATAAACGAGTCTAGCTGGAGGAGGAGGAGTAGGGCCATCTAAACATTTGAATGTAGGGCCGCAAAATGTCATGGAGGAGGAGGAAAAGGAGGAGGAGTTTAAAGCCCAACAATGAGCAAATTGTAAACTATGAAATATGTATTTCACTATCAGAGTCTCAATGAGGGAGGAACCACCTAAATATCTAAGTAGGAGCATTCCTTCAAAAACTTATATTACAGGGCTGCTTCTGGGCCCTCACCAAGCTCAGGTTTCCTAACTACTGCAGGCCCTCTGAAAATTTTAATTTAGGCCGCAGTATCACATGGAGGTGAAGGAGGAGGAGGTTAAAGCCGAACGCTACAATGGGCACATTGTAAACTGCTATGGCTATGGAATATGTATTCCACTATGTAAGTCTCAATGATAGAGGGACTGCCTAAATGTCTAAGTAAGAGCAGTCTCTCCAAACCGCATGTTACAGTGCCACCTGAGGCCCCTCAGATCAAAGATCTACATACCAACTGGCACGTTATACCTCGCCTAGTAAAGTGCTGGGGAATAGCTAACTAAAAATTATTTATGACAGAGGGACCTACAAAATGTACAAGTCATGGCCCTCCCAATTGTAAAAGGTCAAAAAAATCCACAACAATCCATGTGAACAAACGCTAAAATGGATATTTTTTTGTGTCTCTGGTTTATTTATCCTTATATGCAAGTGATTATGCAGGAAAAAAAAACTGTTTCTTAGGCTAGGGTCACACAACTGAAGCAGGAAACGCTCCTCATAGGAGCCTATTATAGAAACCGGATTGCTTGTAAAGCAATCCGGTTACTGCCTCTGGCTCTGCAGCCTGTGTGAAAAATCCTGCAGGCTGCAGTTTTCAGAGCAGTTCTAAGCCCCGGAATGCAGTAACCACATTGCTCAGGATGTGTAATCCTGAGCAATGCGGTAACTGTATATACTTTGCTTATCCCAGCTGCTGCCAGCTTTATTAATGACTAGCTGGGTGCCCGATGCAGATGCATCGGGATTCTAGCAGAGCGAGTCTCTGACTCGCAATGGCCGCTTCGCGGCCAATGCTTCGCGCTGCTAAGGCGACTCGCCATGCCCGCTGCGCGGGCATAGCGAGTCGCCTTAGAACTGCTCGCAATGGCCGCTGCGCGGCCAATGCTTCGGTCGTATCCACATGACGACATTGACTCGCAGCGTGAGCGGACTCAAAAGGGGCAAAAATCCCATTCGTGATTATATAATAGATAATAATTATGCCCTTCATGTCTCTAGGGGGTGCCCCCCCCTAGAGACATGCTACCTACTTAGGTTGGCATGTAATAGGTTAATATCTTATGTACAGTAAGCCGACACCTGTCAGCTCTGTACATTTTTGTAAATGAAGCCGCAGCTCCTCTGTGAGCAGCGCTCATACTATACCTAATGTACGTATAGTATGTGCGCTATCCAGGGTCCTGAAGGCTTATACAGTAGATCTATGGGCAGCGCACAGCCATAGATCTACTGTAAATGCCTGCAGGACCTCGGACAGCGCACATACTATATGTACATTAGGTATAGTATGAGCGCTGCTCACAGGGGAGCTGCGGCTTCATTCATAAAGATTTACAGAGCCGACAGGAGTCGGCTTACTGTACATAAGATATTAACCTATTACATGCCAACCTAAGTAGGTAGCATGTCTCTAGGGGGGGTGGGCACTCCCTAGAGACATGAAGGGCATAATTATTATCATTAATAAAGCTTTCTTAACAGATTTTACAGTTTGCTCATCCCTGCGGCAGCAGGAATGAGTAAACTATCCGGTAACCTGATTGCTCCGGATTGCACATCCGGAGCAATCTGGTTACCGGATTGCGGCTTCAGCAATCCGGTTACCGGATTGCGACTTGTCTGAAGCCAATTGCGTTCACCGCATCTGTATCTGGATGCGGTGAACACAATTCTATGAAAAAGTGTGACCCTAGCCTTAACCTTTTTTGCCTGTTAAATGCGATTTATGTGAGGTTTGGTAGTTGTTCTTGTGTATCTGTAAAAGTGGTGTAATCCTGTGACAAAGCTATTCCCACAAACCATATGTGAGTCAGAAACACATGCAGGCATATTCTCCAGGCTCTTCCCATTCTGTTTCACCCCTTTCCCATCCATTTCAGCCTTTGTCCTTACACCCCCAGACCAGTTTGTAGGGTCCAGCAGAAAATTGTCGGCAAAACTAAAAGCAAGTTATGTGTACACATAGAATATGGGTAATATTAAAAACTGTAAGGATAAATCTATTGCATGACATGTAGATAATAACCATGTTAGTAATGAGAATTATACTTCTTTTCTTGTATTTTAGGTAATACCTCTTCAAAAAGACAAGGTGATTGGCATTGCAAAATTTTCCAGGAATTGAATAGATATATTTATTGGATGGACATTATTACCCCTATGGGGTTAAATGAGAAGCTGATTTTTTTAATATTTTTATTTAAATAAATTATGATTTCTGAGAATGAGAAATTAAAAATTGCACCTTTTTCTTGGGTATGATATTTTTATACAGTGTTCTGGATTCAATGCTTTCTCCTTACACTGTTGTTTGGTTGAAATTCCTCCTATTTTAATAATAGCTATTATTAGTGTATGATGCTTTGTGTATATCCAATGTTGCCCCTAAGCACTTGATGATAACCTATTCTCTTGTGACCAAAACAAATTCGAACTGCGTTAAAATTACATTAAAAAGTAAATATTTTACCATTGTTTTTGAAGGTTCAATTTACAATGTTTACCATATGGTGAAACTGACCTGTCAATATGATGCTCCAGATCAGTATAACAGTATAATTATGTACATACCAAACCAAACATGTATAGTTTTTTTTTATTTTTTGTTTTTTTAATAACAATAAAAAAATTGAAAGTTTGTGAAAAAAAAAATAATAACATGTCTTATTTCTCCAAGTCCTGTATTGTTTTAAATGTACATGTTGTGGGGCTATGTGATAGTCCTGAGCTGATGTTTTTACTGATACTATATTGTGGAAGGTAAAATATTTGATAGCTTCTTATTGCACTTTACAACAATGTTGCAGTGACTAATAGAACATAATTCTGTTATATTGATTTTTCTGTTGTTATGCTGTTTACCAATCAAATTAATTTATTTTATATTTTGATAGATGGAACATTTTCAACTGTAACAACACTAAATATGTGCATTTTTTGGTGATGATGGGACCAATGGATGCTTGGGTTTGCTGAGTTTGGCCGGACTTTCAAAAAATGTTTGGTCAAAGCCCACATTTGACCCCAGACCCCAAACCTCATACAAGTCAATTGTGTCCCGAATTTCTGGTCTGAAAAATGGTTGTAAAACTTTCATAGTAAGAGCTAGGGGGCCTGCAAAAAATATATATTATTATGAAAAATAATGACACAGTTGCACTCTGAGGTGCTAAAGCATGCAAACCATGAATATAAGAATATAGACTGCATTACTGCAAAGGAAATATATATAAAAAAAATTAGATAGTTACTATGTAAAAATGGCCATTTTTATATATGCCTGGTAACCACGTCACGGTGTACCCCTTTACTGAGTTCCTACACGAGGTTAAAGCCTCTCTCTGGGTCTAAAAACAATTCTATTTCAATGGTCAGATAGGAATCTGCTAATTGGGAATAAAATCACCTAAGGCTAATGGGGTGGGGTACACAGTAAGAAGGCATGACCACATAATCAAATTAACAAAAAATGTTCGGTGGCCCTTAGGCTTGGTCACCACTATGGCACTGCACCTATGCTCACACGTAAAAAGAAAAAACTTTGCTGAGACCCCCAAAAGACACCCAACACTATCCAAACTCCAGATCAGGGAGATGCTGGGTGGAAGAGACTCACATTCAGTGCAATCCCCATCTGCTGGCTGGAAGGAGGAGATAGGTTGGGGGTGGGAAGCAAAAATAAAAGGAGAGAGTTCTTGGAGAAGTCAGGAGCTGGGGAGAGATCAGAACACACGTGGGTCAGCTACGAACCCATTCCTGAGAATCTGAATCTGCAGCCGACTGGACAGCCGGGCAGAGGAAATAGCTGTACAGGGGTACGAGCCCCAATTTGGTCTGGACATCTTCAGGACCAGCCGAGAAACTGGAGGTTACTGGGCTGCATGTACAGTGACTGCCATCTTCAACTCTCCCAAAGCTAAGGATCTGTATAGGGTCAAGAGGACTTGCAATGCAGTCGCTCAGAGGACCCGTAGTCACCTGCCCTTGGGACTTGTAACCACAGGACATTAGGAGGACAAGGGGTAGCAGTGTCAGAGAGAACAGGGCTGCAAGGAATGCCATATTCCCTGTGTCTCAGCAGATTGGACCCAGACTACTTGTGGGCTGGCCAGGCTGCAATCTTGGTGAATACAGTACCTCGGCTGGGTTGAACTCTAGTAAAGGCGACCTGTAAGAACAGCAAGAACCTTGTGTCTGTCTACCCCTTCTTGTGACCCTATGCACCTCCTACTACTACAACCGTCACTATCATTACTTTACTTTCACTACATCTCATAGGCCCGCTCCATCTGAGGGTAGCATTCCATCCAGGTGCCAGACCATCTACCCCCTGTGGAATACCATATGCAGCGATGGTCATCCCTGACCAGAAACTACAGATGGAGTCACAACAAAAACTATAACTTACACCCTTTTTTTAAAACCCTGTTTAATATGTTCGTTATGGACCACAACCTCCGGGTCTGCCACCATGACTTCCCTGAAACTGACCCTGTATGGTCGAGTGCCCCGGCCTGGCGACTGAGACACCTAGTGATGGTTATCAAAAATAGATGGGAGCCCGCGTGATTTTTAAAATTGTTTATTTATTTATTAGTATTTATAAATAAACCAGCTGTAGAGCCCAGCATTGCCCGGGCGTAATGCCCATATATTGTCATAGCTCCGCCCCTCCCTGTAGCACTTCCTAACATGCAATCTGTACAGGTGGATACTGAACATACTACAGTGAAATATATAATGTAAAATAAAGAGACAGCTGCACTCTGAAATGCTAAAACTAATACTTTAGCATTTCAGATTATTCAGACTATATACTTTATTTTTCATAACATATGTCAAGTTCAATATGTACAGTGCCTACAAGTAGTATTCAACCCCCTGCAGATTTAGGTGGTTTGATAAGATGCAAATAAGTTAGAGCCTTCAAACTGCAAACAAGAGTAGGATTTATTAACAGAAGCATAAATCTTACAAACCAAAAAGTTATGTTGCTCAGTTGAATTTTAATAAATTTTAAACATAAAAGTGTGGGTCAATTATTATTCAACCCCTCAAACCACCAGCATTCTGTTTGGTCCCCCTAAAGTATTAAGAAGTAGTTCAGGCACAAAGAACAATGAGCTTCACATGTGTGGATTAATTATCTCTTTTGCCAGCCTTTTCTGACTATTTAAGACTCTCCCCAAACTTGTGAACAACTCTCATACATGGTCAACATGGGAAAGACAAAGGAGCATTCCAAGGCCATCACAGACAAGATCGTGGAGGGTCACAAGGCTGGCAAGAGGTACAAAACCCTTTCCAAGGAGTTGGGCCTACCTGTCTCCAATGTTGAGAGCATCATCCGGAAGTGGAAGGCTTATGGAACTACTGTTAGCCTTCCACGGCCTGGACAGCCTTTGAAAGTTTCCTCCCGTGCCGAGGCCAGGCTTGTCCGAAGAGTCAAGGCTAACCCAAGGACAACAAGGAAGGAGCTCCGGGAAGGTCTCATGGCAGTGGGGACATTGGTTTCAGTCAATACCATAAGTAACGTACTCCACCGCAATGGTCTCCGTTCCAGACAAGCCCGTAAGGTACCTTTACTTTCAAAGCGTCATGTCAAGGCTCGTCTACAGTTTGCTCATGATCACTTGGAGGACTCTGAGACAGACTGGTTCAAGGTTCTATGGTCTGATGAGACCAAGATCGAGATCTTTGGTGCCAACCACACACGTGATGTTTTGAGACTGGATGGCACTGCATACGACCCCAAGAATACCATCCCTACAGTCAAGCATGGTGGTGGCAGCATCATGCTGTGGGGCTGTTTCTCAGCCAAGGGGCCTGGCCATCTGGTCCGCATCCATGGGAAGATGGATAGCACGGCCTACCTGGAGATTTTGGCCAAGAACCTCCGCTCCTCCATCAAGGATCTTAAGATGGGTCGTAATTTCATCTTCCAACAAGACAACGACCCAAAGCACACAACCAAGAAAACCAAGGCCTGGTTCAAGAGGGAAAAAATCAAGGTGATGGAGTGGCCTAGTCAGTCTCCTGACCTTAACCCAATTGAAAACTTGTGGAAGGAGCTCAAGATTAAAGTCCACATGAGACACCCAAAGAACCTAAATAACTTGGAGAAGATCTGCATGGAGGAGTGGGCCAAGATAACTCCAGAGACCTGTGCCGGCCTGATCAGGTCTTCTAAAAGACGATTATTAGCTGTAATTGCAAACAAGGGTTATTCCACAAAATATTAAACCTAGGGGTTGAATAATAATTGACCCACACTTTTATGTTTAAAATTTATTAAAATTAAACTGAGCAACATAACTTTTTGGTTTGTAAGATTTATGCTTCTGTTAATAAATCCTACTCTCGTTTGCAGTTTGAAGGCTCTAAATAATTTGCATCTTATCAAACCACCTAAATCTGCAGGGGGTTGAATACTACTTGTAGGCACTGTACCTTTTCAGACTGCATTTAATGGAGTACTCCCTGTGGAGTAGAAAATGCAACCTGTTAACACCCAAATTTATTGTGTCTCCATCGGCATTGAATTTGCCCAGTAGCATTATGATTAACAATGTGAGAATGGGCAAAATTTAATTTTTTTACAAAATTAGGCTAGGGTCACACTTGCAGATATTACTAGCGTTTTTGGAGACCTGCGTTTTCTGAAAACACATGCAAAAAAGCACCCACAGGCCCCCATGCAAAAAACGCATGCCCCAATAGCAAAAACGCATGTCTAAATGTACCATGCGTTTTTGGTTGCGTTTTTGGCTCAGTATCAAAAAATACTGCATGATGCAGTGTTTTTTGAAAAACGCACCCAAAAACGCAGCATGCAGTATTTTTTGGTGCTTTTTCAAAAACGCATGCATTTTTTTAACATTAGGCCCTATGGCAAACGCATGCGTTTTTAAATGGTACATGGTGCATGCGTTTTTGCATGCGTTTTTGCATGCGTTTTTACATGCGTTTTTGCATGTGTTTCAAGGGTCCCCCACACCTATCAGCAAAAATGCAGGTAAAAACGCAGGGTGCCAAAAACACCATAAAGAATGCATGGCAAGTGTGACCCTAGCCTTATTCAGGATGTTTTCTAATTGGTAAAGTTTTTGCACAGAGAACTAGGGATCAGCAAACCTGAACAGCAACATTTTGGATTTGTACCAGACACCTAGTGATGGTTATCACAAATAGATGGGAGCCCACGTAATTTTTAAAATTGTTTATTTATTTATTAGTATTTATTATAATAAAAGCCCTAAGCCAACTTCCGTCTCTATGTAATGGTATCGCTACGTCACATCCGTGACAGAAGCTGGTTGTACACCCATCGTGGGTGACCCAAGATGGCCGACCTTTGGCGGTAGCTGGGCTTTCAAAGCCCCACTACCGCCATCGGAAGCCTCTGCTCTGCCCCACACTCTCCACTGACACACCATCACATTCCTCACCACAACCCCCCCCTCTCTTTCTGCACCTCCACACACACGCGATCCCCTGGCCACTTCATATACCCCCCTCTGTACAGTCTCACACTCATACCCCCACACTCATACCCCTATGCACTCTCACGCCGACATCTATACTCACCGACGCCCGTCCGCTAACACACCGCCGACATACGATCGACATCCGATCGTCTCCTGCATGCCGCCGCCGACATCCAAGATAGCAGCTGGGAAGTCTCGCGATCCTTCCTGGCCACCATGTTGTATCGCGCCACATCCAAGATGGCTTTCTGGAAGTCTCGCAAAACTTTCCGGACGCCATCTTGGATGTGGCGCAATTACAGAACAGGTGTAGACAGCAGATCTATGGGGGAATTTGCAGCCACCTGCTAGATGCAAGGGGTAGAAAAAAGTGACCAAATTCAGTGAGTTTTTTTATTGTAATGTTATATTATAGACAGCAGATTCCCCTGCTCTTCCCCAGTATCCACTGCTCTCCTCTCGCTTTGCCCCCCTCGCTCTGCTCCACTGCACCCTTCCTCTGCTCCCCCACAATGCTGCGCTGCCCCCTCTGCTCCACTGCCCCCCCACAATGCCCCATTGCCCCTCCCTCTGCTGTGCTGCCCCCTCTCTGCTCCACTGTGCCCCCCACAATGCTCCACTGGCCCCTCTCTGCTCCACTGTCCTCCCACAATGCTCCACTGCCCCCCGTCTGCTCCAACTCTCTGCTCCACTGTTTCCCTGCTCTGCTCTACTGCTCCCTTCCTCTGCTCCACTACCCCCTCTGCTCCACTGCCCCCTTCCTCTGCTCCACTGCCCCCTTCCTCTGCTCTACTGCCCTCTTCCTCTGCTCCACTGCACCCTTCCTTTGCTGCACTGCACCCTTCCTCTGCTGCACTGCACCCCCACAATGCTCCACTACTCCCCCACAATGCTCCACTGCCACCCCCTCTGCTGCGCTGCCCCCCTCTGCTCCACTACTCCCCCAAAATGCTGCGCTGCCCCCTCTCTGCTCCACTGCCCCCCCACAATGCCCCATTGCCTCTCCCTCTGCTGCACAGCCCCCTCTCTGCTCCACTGTGCCCCCCCCCAATGCTCCACTGCCCCTTCCCTGCTACACTGCCCTCCCACAATGCTCCACTGCCCCCCCTCTGCCCCAACTTTCTGCTCCACTGTTTCCCTGCTCTGCTCCACTGCCCCCTTCTTCTGCTCCACTGACCTTTCCTCTGCTCCACTGCCCCCTCTGATGCTCCACTGCCCCCTGCCCTGCTCCTCTGCCCCCCCCACAATGCTCCACGGCACCCCACTCTCCTTTACTGGCCCCCCTCTGCTCCACTGCCAGCCCTCTCTGCTCCACTGCCCCCCCTCTCTGCTCCACTGCCCCCCAACAATGCTCCACTGCCCGAACTCTCTGCTCCGACGCTCTGCCCCTCTCTCCCCCGCTCCGCTGCGCAGTCCTTCCGCTCACCCCTGCTCTTCCTCACTCTCCCCCAGTATGCTCCACTGCCTCCCCCTGCTCCATTCACCCCTGCTCTGCTCCATTGTCCCCTTGCTCTACTGCGGCTGTCCCCCTGCTCACCCCTGCTCTTCTCCACTCTCCACTGCTCTCTGCACTTTTTGCTCTGCTGCGCTGTCCCCTCACTCTGCTGCGCTGTCCCCCCATTCTGCTGTGCTGTCCCCTCGCTCACCTCTGTTCTGCTCTCCCTTGCTCTGCCCCTCTTGCCCCTGCTCTGCCCTCCCTCACTCTGCCACTCTCTCCCCCGCTCTACCCCACTCACCCCCGCTCTGTTCTTCTTGCTCTGCCACACTCTGCTGCGCTGTGCCCCACTCCCCCCAGCTCTGCCCTTACTCACTCTGCCACTCTCTCCCCTGCTCTAGCCACCCACACCTGCTCTGTTCTTCTTGCTCTGCCCCGTCGCGCTGTCACCCCGCTCTGCCGCACTGTCACCCCGCTCTGCCGCGCTGTCACCCCGCTCTGCCGTGCTGTCACCCCACTCTGCCGCGCTGTCACCCCGCTTTGCTCTCCCTCGCTCTACACTGCCCCCCCCATCCTGCTAACCACTGAGCCACGGTGTACAGTGCCAACCACAAGCGACCGTGTATAGTGCCAACCACTGAGCGACCGTGTACAGTGCCAACCACTGAGCGACCATGTACAGTGCCAACCACTGAGCGACCGTGTACAGTGTCAACCACTGAGTGACCGTGTACAGTGCCAACCACTGAGTGACCATGTACAGTGCCAACCACTGAGCCACTGTATACTGTGCCAACCACTGAGCCACCATATACTGTGCTAACCACTGAGCCACCATACAGTTTAACCACTGAGCCACCATACAGTTTAACCACTGAGCCACCATATACATTGCTAACCACTGAGCCACCATACTGTGCTAACCTCTGAGCCACCATACAGTGCTAACCTCTGAGCCACCATATACAATGCTAACCATTGAGCTACCATACAGTGCTAACCAGTGAGTCACCATATACACCATATAAAGCCGGCTGATATTATCAGCGTGAGACTGTCCATGGTTGTGGCCCATCCCAGCCAAAGAATATCAGCCGACAACCACCCTGGAATTTGGTGCCTCAAATTAGAATCACCAAATCTGGAACTTACCTTGCACTTTCCCATTGCCCTGGTATGGCGTCAATTCAGGTAATATGTGAGGTAGATGACACAGTGGTAGAGCAGTCCAACAGTCTGGCAGTGAGTTCACTGGTGGACACAGAGAATACCTTGAAAACAGGAGGCCACATTGAGCGGTCACATTTTCTAATGTCACTATTCACTGCAGACCCTGGAAGTAGCAGACTCAAGGATCATAATGGGACATTATGTGGATTATGTTAAAACTGTAGAGGTGTTTTGGGGGTAATAATTATTTGAAATAAGGTGTCTTGTGTTTTTTTATTTCAAAAGTTTTTCCTTGGTTTGTTCTTTTGATATGTAGGGTTAATAATAAGGGTATCTCATAGTCATCTCTGCATTACTAACCAAGGGCTTGATGTCAGCTCTGAATGTTAATAACTCAGCTATTGTTAACCCCATATATTAGCATCACACAAGGGCTTTCAGGAAGAGCCAGGTAAGCAGCAGATTTGATATCCTCTGTAATGCACCAAATTCTGGGATTCCTGCGTACTTATATTCTATGGTTGGTATGGACCAATAAACATGGGCCATGTTATCTTGATAATAAATGCCCCCGGCTGTCTTGTTAATCTGAGCATGAGAGGCCTCATGCTGATTTTCCCAATTATGTATTTACTAGCTGTAGAGCCTGGCATTGCCTGGGTGTAATGCCCTTATATGGTCATAGCTCCAACTCTCCCTTTAGCCCTGCACCTTCAAAGCCTCACCCCTCCTAATAGTCTGCCCTTCATAGCTCTGGCCCCTCCATATAGCCATGCCCCCTCCCAGTAGCCCCGCCCTTCATAGCTCCTAACAGTAGTCACGCCAGATCCGTCCCTCCATTTAGTCCCAGGGTAGGGCTAAGTGGAAGGGGCCAGGCTATAGGGATAGGGCAGGACTATGTGGAGGGGGTGGGGCTACTGGGGTTGGAGCCATGATACATACATACACACACATAAACTCAGCTGTATATATAAAGATTTAGGACACTGAGCATCCTTTATTTGCTAACCAGTGCACATACAGCAGACAGCTGTGAGCTGAAAGTAGCAGGGTGGGAGGGACCATGAATATTGTCCCCTTCCTAACCTGATGTCATCCCTTTGGTTAGTTTGCAAATAAGCCCACGTGATTTTTTTTTTTGTTATTTATTATTATAGTACACTTCCAGCTGTCATGCTCTGAGCGAAGATAGGCAGTGTGAGGAGCACGAAATAGCAGAATTACTGCAACAAAACACAAACTCTAACACAGAGGGTTGGGGGGGTGTAGCAGTATGACTGCAACCAATCACAGATGATGAAATAGAAGGTGGGCGTGGAAAGCATTGAATATACATATGGTTTAATGTGCGGGCCAAGAAAGAGCTTGACAGCTGTCTTATCATCCAGGAAACATGGAATGTGCAATTGTTCTGCTCGTACTCTAATTTGTATTCCTTTTGCAGCCCCTTAGCCCTAACTACAACCATTTTACAGCACTTGTTTGGGTCTCCATTGACAGTGTTGTGTAAAAATGTTTCCCCCTTCCTGATTTCTTATTCCTTTGAGTGTTTACTAAACTTAAATGTTTCAGATCACCAAAAAAATGAAACATTACACAAAGAACACAAGTAAACACAAAATGCAGTTTTGAAGGTCTTTATTATTAACGGAGAAAGAAATCCAAATCCTCAGGGCCTGTGTGAAAAAAGTGATTGCCTCTAAGCATAATTATTGGTTGGGCTGCCCTTAGAAGCAACAACTGCATTCAAGGGTTTTTCATAAATGGCAATAAGTCTTTTACAACGCTATGCAGGAATTTTGGACCACTCTTCTTTGCAGAATTGTTGTAATTCAGCCACATAGGAGGATTTCCGAGCATGAACCACCGTTTTCCGATCATGCAACAGAATCTTAATCGAATTAAGGTAATGACTAGGCCACTCCAAAGTCTTAATTTTGTTTTTCTTAAGCCATTAGAGGTGGATTTGCTGATTTATTTGGAATCTTCGTCTTGTTTTTTGCTGCATAACCCAAGCGCGCTTCAACTTGAGTTCACGATCAGATAGCGGGACATTCTTCTTCCGGATTTTTTTGGTGAATAGCAGAATGCATGATTCCATTTACCACAGTGTGTTTTCCAGGTCTTGAAGCAGCAAAATAGCGCTAGACCTTCACACTAACACAATCATATTTTACTGTTGTTATGATGTTCCTTTTCTGAAATAATAATAATATTTATTCATTTATATAGCACTATTAATTCCATAGTGTTTTACATACATTTGCAACACTTTCCCTCTTGGTGTGCACAATATAAATATTCTGTCAGTATGTCTTTGAAATATGGGAAGAAACCAGAATGCTGGGGAAAACCCACACAAACACGGGAAGAGAATACAAACTCCTTGCAGATGTTGTACTTGGTGGGAGTTGAACCCAGGACCTCAGTGCTGCAAGGCTGCAGTGCTAACCACTGAGCCACCGTGCCACCCCTGGTTTTTGTCTTTGAACACTGCCATACAAGTCATTTTTACCCAGTCTCTTTCTATGGTAGAGACTTGAACATTGACACTAACTGAGGCATGTGAGGCCTGCACACCTTTAAATGTTGTTGTTGGGTCTTAGGGGACCTCTTGGATGAGTCGTCATGCACTCTTGGATTCATTTTGGTCATCCGTCCACTCCTGGGAAGGTTTTCCATTTTTCCATGTTTTTGTCATTTGTGGATAATGGCTCTCACTGTGGTTTGCTGGAGTTGCAAAGCTTTAGAAATGGCTTTATAACCTTTTCCATACTGAAAGATTTCAATTACTTTTTGATTTGTTTCTGAATTTCTATAGATTGCAGCATGATGTCTACCCTTTGAGGATCTTTGATCTGCCTCATTTTGCCAGGCAGGTCCTATTTAAGTGATTTCTTGATTGAGAACACATGTGGCAGTATTCAGGTCTGGATGTGGTCAGGAATAGGGATGAGTGAGCATACTCGTAACTATTCGGCACTCGCCCAATAGTACGGTATTCGGGCTACTCGCTACTCTGCAAGTTTCCTTGTGATTACTCGTTAGGAGTAGCAAGTAGTACATTCACTTTCGCAGTGTATATAGATACACTGCGAAAGTACTCGCATTTCCCATTGACTTACATTGGACTCATAACGAGTACCCGAGTATTAGAACCTACTCATTACAAGCATAGCAAATCCAAATATTTCACTACTCGCTCATCCCTAGTCAACTCATCTTCCCAAAGCTGTGATAAACCACACTTAATTAAATGTTTGAAGGGGAGACAATCACTTTTTTACATAGGATCCTGTAGGTTTTGATTCCTTTTTCCCTTAAAGATCTTCATTTATAAATTAAATTTTAAGTTTGTGTTGTTTTGTATAATATTTAAATTTGTTTGGTGAACTGAAATAGTTAAGTGGGACAAACATGCAACAGAATAAGAAATCAGGAAGGGGCAAACACTTTTTCACACCACTGTGTATATAGTTTGAGATCTGGGGTCAAGTTTGGGTTAAGTCCAGGTCCCATTTTCCTAACATTCAGCCAAAGCTAACAAACCCGAAAATTAATTTGTTTGCATTTCTGTACTGAGAATATTAAAATCTTTGTGCCCTTAAAAATCTCCCAGAATAGTGTTTAATTTGGAAATGTCTTGATTACAAAAAGCCATAAATGTTTCAAATCAAAATAGTACTCCTGTTTCATCTCTAGGAAATTGTGATAATTTCTTAAATACTTGATAAAAATTCTTGATAATTACCTAATCATTTTGTGATTAGCATACCAGTAAGAGAGTCCAAAAAGGAATATTGTTTTCACTTTTAGCTGAGAGGCCATTCCTTCTTCATATTCGAGACAATGGATTACAGTGGTTTTGTATCTGTAATTATGGGACTTTTTAGGCTAGCTAATAAAATGTAATTGCTTCATCATTTAGAAAAACTCTTTTTAAACCCAGAGAAAAATGCTTGCTTACCTTTTTGAAAATGCCACAGCTTTTTTCTTTTAAAGGGAACCTAACCCCACAAACTGACTCCCCACATCTTTAGACCTGTCCCTGCACCCCTCTTATCATTTCTAGCCATCCCTTTTGCAGAAAAAAATCGATTTTGTAAAGCAGAGAAAAGTTTATGATCACCTCCGTCCTGTGTGAGTTCTCTGTTTCTATAATAGTCTCAAAGGCAGGCCTGTCTGCTGCAGTCTTGTAATTATGCACGCCCCTCTCTCCTTGCTAAGAGCCTGGCCGCGTCATGAAAGGGGGCGGGGCTAACGGCACACCGCTATTTAGCCCCGCCCCTTTCATGACGCGGCCAGACACTCAGAAAGGCAGCAAGCAGAGAGGGGCGTGCATAATTACAAGGGAGCAGCAGACAGGCCTGCCTTTGAGACTATTATAGAAACAGAGAACTCACACAGGACGGATGTGATTATAACCTTTTCTCTACCTTTCAAAATCGATTTTTTTCTGCAAAAGGGATGGCTAGAAATGATAAGAGGGGGTGCAGGGACAGGTCTAAAGATGTGGGTGGGTCAGTTTGTGGGGTTAGGTTCCCTTTAAGTCACCTGTCTATAAGCAACAGAAATGCATGCAATGGTCCACTAAAAAGTATAATTTTTAAAATATTTTACAACTTAAAAATCTTGTACTTAAGTGGGTTATTAAATATGTTGTTGGTTACCTCTCATTTCCTTCTGTTTTTAGATAGGTTAAAATTATATGTACATTAACACTTTCAACCTTCGGTTTTCAACTTCCTGACAGGCCTTTTTTTCAATTCTGACAAGGGTCACTTTAGGATGTAATAACTCTGGAATACCTACCCAAAACCTTAAACCTCTCCCTCTCTTCTGGCATCTTCCCCTCCTCCTTCAAATATTCTATCATTAATTCATTATTAAAGAAATCCTCTTTTGACCCATCCTGCACTAATAACTACAGACCAGTCTCCAACCTCCTCTTCATCTCTAATTTCTTGGAGCGCCTGGTCTACACCCGCCTCACTCATTACCTCTCCACTCACTCTCTTCTAGATCCGTTACAGTCTGGTTTACGCCCCCTACACTCTACAGAAACTGCCCTCATCAAAGTAATCAATGGCCTTCTGATGGCAAAACGTAATGGTGACCACTTTCTTCTTATTCTTCTTGACCTCTCTGCAGCTTTTGACACTGTTGACCACCATCTCCTACTCTCTATGCTGCACTCCATCAGCATAAAGGACACCTCTCTCTCCTGGTTCTCTTCCTATCTTTCTGACCTTTCTTTCAGTGTATCATTTGCTGGCTCCAATTCCTCCCCTCTGTCTCTCGCTATTGGGGTCCCTCAGGGTTCAGTCCTTGGCCCTCTTCTCTTCTTTCTCTACACTGCCCTGGTTGGACACTCCATTAGCAGATTCAGCTTCCAGTACCATTTCTAAGCTGATGACACACAATTATACACTTCAGCCCCTGACCTTACTCCTGCAGTATTAAAGAACACCAATAACTGTCTAGCTGCAGTTTCCAACATCATGTCTGCTCTCTGTTTGAAACTCAACCTTTCCAAAACTGAAAGGTTCTTTGCTCCCTCCCTCCACTAATCCCCTAAATGTGACATCTCCCTCTCAGTCTGTGGCACCACGATCCGCCTAGGCAGCAGGATCGATGTCTGGGTGTTATGTTTGAAACCGATCTCTCCTTCACCTCCTATACACATTCTCTCGTCCGCTTTTGTCACTTGCACCTGAACAACATCTCTAGAGTTCACCCCTTTCTCACCATGGTAACAACAAAACTCTCACAATGGTCCTAATCCATTCCCGCCTTGATTATTGCAATTCTCTATTAACTGGCCTCCCCCTCTCTAAACATTCCAATCTCCAATCCATCCTTAATGCAGCAGCCAGGATCACCCATCTGGCCAATTGTTACTCAGAAGTCGCTGCTCTGTGGCAGTCACTGCACAGGCTACCCATACACTACAGGATCTAATTCAAATTGCTTGTTCTCACCCACAAAGCTCTTCACAGGGCAGCACCTCCCTACATCTCCTCCCTCATGTCTGTCTATCACCCCACCCGTTCTCTACGTTCTGTAAATTACCTTTGACTAACATCTGTACTAATCCGATCCTCCCGCGCCGGGCTCCAAGACTTCTCCCGATCTTCATCAATTCTTTAGAATGCTCTACCCAAAGAAATCAGGACTATCCTCAACTTGCATAGCTTCATACGCTTCCTAAAAACACATCTTTTTAAGTCGACCTATCAATAGAAGTCCTTTGTACTGTGTATAGCCCATTCACTATCTCTCTGGACATAACTCTTCTTGAAACTCCACCAAACTCAAAAGCTGTACACAGATGTCTGGTGACCATTCATGTAACTTTATTTCTATCCTCCGCTTCCTCAAGATGCCTGGACCATCACTGTAATAAGCCCCTGTACTTTGTGTAACCCCTATCACGTTGTAGACTGTAATCTCTTTTGAGCAGGGTCACCTTTATTTTTGCTTTAATTATTGTATTGTACTTTTTACATTGATTCTATGCTTATTGTATTGTATGTAATAACTGTACTGTATTTTTTACATTGTTTCTTTGCTTTAATTATTGTACTTCTTACATTGATTCTCTACTTAGTTGTATTGGATCTTTTACAGTGATTCTCTACTTTAATTACTTACTGTATTGTTTACTTTTATTGTTACCTATCACCGCTCGCGTACGAACTGTATCGTAGAGCGCTGCGGAATATGTTGGCGCTATATAAAGATGTATTATTATTATTATTATATTATTAATGCTTCAAGCGGATTACAGTGGCTTTGAGATTGTTATTACATGCAGTAATATATACGTCATTAAAAAAGAATTTCTGGAAAACAACCATGAAGTCAAACACAGTGAATGCTACAAAATAAATAAAATTACAAATCAGTACATTATATTGCCTGTACATTGTGCCTAGTCCATGTCTCTGGAGACACACATCCCATAGTTTAAGCAAGCCTCCTTACTACAACCATGCTAAACATGTGGACATTAACTAAGGTGCAGTCATTGACAGGAGAAGGGAGGGAACATTTGGATTTGTGAGTGCAGGTTTTTCATTTTTTTTTTCTGGGGAGCCATATCGCCTTTCCAGAGCATTTGTGCTACCAGTAAAATGTACTAAAAGGGAGGGTATTAAAAGCGCAAATGGGGTTTTATCTGTGGTACAATCAAAAAATAATAGTGAAAAGAGGCTCACCTTTAGAGGTTGTGAGGAGTCACAAACACTACAAAAGCTTACAATAGCTGCCGCAGTCCCCAGAGATAAAGCATATAATCACCGCTACAGAAAGGATTAAACTACTGTGCTGCTGGATCTAAAAGGACAACAAACTTTGGAGGGCATCAAACGGCTGTGGTTTCTTAGTCAACACGTTTCAGGGCTCCAGGGCCCCTTCCTCAGGACAAACCAACACCCAAAGTTACTTTGACCTGAGGAAGGGGCCCTGGATCCCTGAAACACATTGACTAATAAACCACAGCCATTATATCTTATTTGATGACGTCCAAAGTTTGTTGTCCATTTGGATCCAGCCTTTTAACCCTTTGTGTACCGGTGACTACCAGTAAAATAGAAGTCCACTATATTATTGTTAACTGATGGCGGATCTTGCTGGGGACTTGTTTTATTTGTGGGTTGAGTTGAATGCTACTAGTGATAATTTTGGTACAGAGCATTTTGGATCAATTCACCTTTATCCTGTGCTTTATGCTGAGCACTCCCATTTGGGTTTTCATGTACAGCTCCGAAATAGGTGATTCAGGTGAACCCCCGACTGATTTATTCACTAATGAAGAAGCAGAGTTACTCTTGTCTCTGTTCAGCGGTGTCCTTCTTTTCAAAGGTGCACAAAACTGTGATTGACCACACTTTTGTAAACACCAAAAAAAGACATGCAGAAAAATAGACACTGCCAGACCACAGGTCAAATGGGAGTTCAAAGTCACTCACTTTGCCTCATTAGAGAAAATTTTCCATAGGAATTTTGTCTAGATCATGTTTTTCAGAGATTAACATGTGTATACGGTGGCAACAGAAGACAAATTCAATAAGGACAGTGCCATATGATGAAAAGACCTCAAGTGTCTGTCAACTGACGGTGGCTTTATTCAACGTTTTGGAGTGATTTTCCCCTTCCTTCTCAGGAAACCATCAGTGTGACTGAACCCAGAAGTAAGATAAACTTCATTGTGGACGTGCTGCAGCTGGGGGGATCCTAGCGGGAAGTTTAAAATGGAAGCGCTCTGTAAGTCCTTGCATTTGCCAGGCAGCCAAGCTGTGGTAGTCTGGGGTATTGTACATTCCTAGGACTGACTAACCTTGCATAAGGTCATTAGACTGATGTCTCTTTTTCTATTTCGGATGTTTTCTTCTATTTCTTCTCTTACATGTGCCAAGGAGAAGAGCTGGCAGCATTCCAGGCGCTGAGGTTCATCACCACATGCAGGTACTCTAGGCACGCTCTGCTTGCATGGCGCGACTACACTGGTTCACTAACGAAGACCAGTTTGTAGATTAACCTAACTAAACAAAACTGGCACTGTAAGTGTCTGCACTTTGCCAAGCAGCGGAGCTGTCTGGGATTATTATTATTATTTATTTATATAGCATCATTAATTCCATGGTGCTGTACATGAGAGGGGTTATATACAAAATTTCAAATATAGTTTACAGTAAACAAATTAACAATGACAGAGTGGTACAGAGGAGAGAGGATCCTGCCCTTTCAGGCTTACATTCTATAGGATACTGGGGAAGAGACAGAAGGTCAGGGATGCAGCAGCTCAGGTGGCGGTGGGGCGGCAGCTCGGTTATTGCAGGCTGTAACCTTTCCTGAGGAGATGAGTTTTCAGTTTCCATCTGAAAGATTCAAACGTGGTGGATACTCAGATGTGTTGGGGTAAAGAATTCAAGAGGATGGGGGATATTCGGTAGAAATCTTGGAGGCGGTTGTGTGGAGGAGAGGAGGAGGTCTTGGGAGGATCGAAGATTGCATGGGGGAAGATAGAGGAAGATTAGTTCAGAGATATAGGGAAGAGACAGGTTATGGATGGCTTTGTAGGTCAGTGTTAGCAGCTTGAACTGTATTCGTTGGGGAATTGGGAGCCAGTGCAGAGATTTGCAGAAAGGAGTAACAGGTGAGTAGCGAGGAGAGAAGTGGATTAGTCAGGCAGCAGATTTGAGGAAAGACTGGAGAGTTGCAAGAGTGTTAGCAGGGAGGCCACAGAGGATGAGGTTGCAGTAGTCGAGACATGAGATGATGAGGGCATGTACAAGAATTTTAGTACATTGAGGGCTGAGCAAAGGATGGATTCTGGAAATATTCTTATGCTGGAGGCGACAGGAGGTGGTGAGATTTTGGATGTGTGGTTTGAAGGACAGGGCAGAGTCGAGAGTTACTCCGAGGCAGTGAATTTAAGGGGTGTAAGGGTACCTTTACACGCCACCACCATGGTGAGAAATCTGACTGGCAATCTGTAGCCCTGTCACCATCACCGTTAAATGACCTCGAAATTGCGTCGTGTAATTGGTCAATTTGGCGGCGATCAAAAAGGTTGCGCCTGGTTGCGATTTCACAGCACTGTTCCAAAATCAGAGGCAATCATCATGGCAAAATTCCTGGATTTTGGCGTGTGAATGGGCGATAGGAATGGAATCTGCATCGCCTACTGATTTCCCGGAGGCGTGCCACAGCGTGCTGGATACCGCGCCCCGTTGGCGATGATTGGTGGTGGCTACTGTGTTTCCATTGGTTGTCCCTTCACAGGGCGCCGTATTTGAAGAGCTGTCACTTCAACACCACACACATCTTCACCTACACAACCATCCACTACATCAGTACAATTACACACGCATTGTCTAGTGCAAGCTATGCAGTGCGC
>JARQOC010000003.1:546029608-546064613 GCA_033576535.1 Allobates femoralis
CCTGGATACAGCGAAACTAGGAGCTCTGGAGCAGCGATGGATAGCCCGGCTATCTAATTACAACTTTGTCATCAAATACAGAGCAGGTCGCAAGAACGAGAACGCAGATGCCTTGTCACGGATGCCGTACCTGAAAGACGTGGAAGAGGAACCGGAAGAGTTGGAAGAGATTGAACTACCGGCCTTTCATCGTTCAAAGGTACAAGATTATCAACCCGGCGCCTACCAAAGAAAGCAGGAAGTAAATCTTAACCCGTTAAGACACTACGGATGGGCCGAAGCCCAAGATAATGATCCAGCCGTGAAGCTAGTGAAAGAACTGCTTACGCAACAACACGCATACCCTGATCAGAATGCCCCAGCTGAAGCTATACAGCTATGGAAAGATAGAGGCAAGTTGTTTCTACATCAAGGAAAGCTCTGCAGAACGTATACCAATCCTAAAACGCATGAACTAGTCTGGCAGATAATCGTGCGCCAAGAGAGCCACTCAAATGGTCTTAGAAGCTTATCATGACGGCGCAGGTCATTTTGGATGGAAGAAGTTAGAAGCGATCCTGAGAGAATGATTTTATTGGGTTGGCATGAGAAAATCCATTGAACTATGGTGCAGAAGATGTGCCGCATGCAACCTCAGAAGGAAAGATCCACAGAAAGCTCCGCTTCAACCAATAGTAACCAAGCAGCCACTCGAGCTAGTCGCATTACACCACGTCAAGTTGTCACCAAGCCGGTCAGGCTATGTCTATGCCTTAACCATCGTGGACCATTACTCACGCTTCTTAGTGGTGGTACCAGTCAAAGATCTGACAGCGAAGACGGCAGCAAAAGCATTCCAGACGCATTTCTGTAGACCACATGATTACCCAGAACAAGTCCTTGCAGACCAAGGTCCAGCTTTTGAATCAGAATTATTCAAAGAGTTCTGCAATATGTACGGTTGTAAGAAGATTCACACAACAACGTATCATCCCCAAACAAATGGTTTATGCGAGAAGATGAATCATATTGTAATTGAACTGTTAAAGACCATACCAGAATCAGAAAGAAACCAATGGCCAGATAAATTACCTGACTTGGTAGACTTATACAACCATGTCCCCGTGAGTTCTACAAACTGCACTCCAGCATACCTTATGCGTGCAAGACCCGGTAAATTACCAATTGATCTAGAAATGGGAATCGTAAAACCAGATACAGAAGTAGAAGTAGAATCAGATTGGGATACCCAACGTCAGAAACAGTGTCAACAAGTTCAAGAATGTGTAGAGAGAAATCTTCAGCAAGCAAGAGCAAGACAAGAGAAAACTTTTAACAAACATGCTCAAGCAATGCCATTACAAGAAGGTGATCAAGTTCTCAAGAGAAAGAGACGCACTGACAAACTGGATAATCAGTGGGAAACCGTCCCATACACAGTCATACCATCTAACCTAGACAATGTTAAAACCTGTTTGATAAGCAAAGATGAAGGAAAAACGTCACAAGTCGTATCTCGTGATCAGCTAAAATTGTGTCCTGAAACACTGAAGACATCTGAAGTAACAGAACCCGTACAGGTCCAACCTATTAAAGAAAGAGAAGAAGTATTCCACACGGTACTAGGAGATTTCCCTAAAACATGGCCAAATTACCATGGAGCAGTTGTCGTACCAATGATTGCATTCCCTTCAATGGTGGAACCAACACCAGAACCTGTGTTACCAGAACCCGTGTTACCTGAAGAAGTCCCAAGACCTGAAGAACTAGATGTAGAACCTGTAGAGGAAGAATCAATTCCTGGTCCCAGTGAGTTTGCCAGTCCTACAGTCAGATCTTCATCTAACATAGTACCAAACACTGCAAATAGGTACATGCCTACCAGCACCAATAGGCTACATGCAAGTAGTATACCCGTTTTAACGCAGATCCGAGCGTAGTACCAGAGGTCAGTTACCAGCTAGGTACAGGGATTAAAAGGTCAAGTTAACTGTAAAATATAAATATGTTTGTGTAAATATAAATTGAACCCGGTAAACAAATGTACATAGTTAATGCAACGTTAAAAAAGCCCAGTACCTACAGAGACTATCCTGTATGAACTTTTTGCATATTCTTCAAACTTTTTCCTTTTATTTTATTTATATGGACCATACTACCACGGACTGGTTGTGGTATAAACTTTCTTGTATATATTCATCAGCCCGGAGGCAAAAGACTAAACCTCCGGAAGGACTGCTTTTTGAATTTTTGGACTGTTTTTGAACTTTAGTGATTTTTGTAATTTTTACTTTTAAGTCTTTGTAAATATGAATTGTATTAATTGTTTGTTCTTTATTGTTCCACAGTCCCGGAGTACTGTCTTTAACTAAGGGGGAATGTGGCACCCCAAGGGTTAATGTGCCACAGAAACATCAGCACAGGTTTATTCCCCACACAACACTACACTAGAAAGTGGAGGAGCTTAGGTGGCACCTGCACTAGTGGGAGGAGCTAAGTTGTTTACCACAGAGCAGGAGTGACAGTTAGTTCAGTTTAGTTGGAGTTTACCTCAGGAGCAAAGTCAAGTAGAAGTGGAGGTCCTGAGAGGTCTGAGGAAAGGAGGCAGAGTAACAGAGGAACATCCCCGGGATAAAGAGTTACCCCAGAAACTTAACCCCGGAGAGGCGCTTATGACGGATACTGGATCCGAGGCTGTGCCTGAGACAGACAGGACAGTAAACGCCGGCATAGTGAAGGTCCACCATCTTCACAACACCATAACAAAGCAACACGGAGGGGTCAGTGACACAGAGGACTCAAGTTGCCCAGCATATTGGTACCCGTGAGCAGAGACAGGGCCAGCAGTACAGCTACAAGCAGCAGCAGGGCCACACACAGCGCTTAAGTAGGAAGCCAAGGACCCGGTCAGGGTGGGAGCAACCTGGTACAGACTCCGTGGACAATATTGTGATATACCATGTGCAAGTAAAGACTTGGAAAACAACAGAAACCGTGAGTGTGTGTGATCCTTATACTGAAGCCCCACTTGCCCTCATATACTGCAATTACCTCTACTTTCATCATCTCTACTGCTACCCCTACTCTCCTGCAGCATCAATAACTATCCTCACAGACTTTAACTACTACTACCACTGCCCCGGGGAACCCAGTTCTGCCCACAGGAACTATTCTATCCAAGCTGCTATCCCATCATCCCCAGAGGTTCTGCAGCAGCGGCGGCCCCATTACTGGCCGCATATAGTGGGTGGCGTCACGAGTGACAAATCCCCTGTAAATAACCCCCATTTTATTGTGCGGGCCCGGGACACGGTCCGGACCAGGACCTCCGTGACATCCCCCAGCAGTACCCCGGTCCGGCACCGAGTACCCCGTCCCAGTGGGCTCCACATATACATATCCGCATGCATGGTGAATATCTCATGTTGGTCTCCCACCTTAGTGACTATATGCTACTATGTGCTTTTAGTCTTTGGCGATATCATTAAGCCCCTTGCATTCACAAATATCAACTGGTAACTGTTTTTTTTGGACCATTATGTCGCTATGGCCCAACTTGTTTTGCTAATTGGAATGCGCGTGGTTCTAATTTTGGCTCACAACAATAGCCTAAGACGCTCCCGGGTGCTGACGTGTGACTGTGCTCAATTTTGTGGTGTAGTTGCGACAGTGTAGATGCCAATCCCAGATATTCATACACACACACACACACAATCAAGCTTTTTGGATTATATGACAAACATTGACTTAGTACACTTACACGTTTCGATGGCGGCACCACTGGATGCCAAGCTGGCTGAAGAGCTCTGTGAAACAAGCAAAATGGAGCCACATTACAATTTGCATGGGGTCATATGCGTCACAACGTTTGTGGGCACAAAACGTTATGGACACCAAACTGGCATAGGCCCATGTCCACACACGTGCAATGTAAGTATTTAGTGGTGCTCCACTACATACTTAGAGTGCAGGTGTGTGAACATGTCCACATGCACAAACACTTTAGTTAAGGACTCAAGTCACACAAAGTGTCCACAGCATGACACCTTCTAATTTGAGGTAAAAAAATACATTGGGGCCATGAACAACGTGTCACAGGCCACATGGCACCTGATTGAGGGTACAACACATGAAACCACTAATAGGATACTATTGGCCAATAACATCCTTACAATGTACGAGTATGGCATATGGCTGCAAATACATCTTGAACAGTGACATTTTGCATACATTTTGGACTATATCACATATGGGCCATGCAGAACACACGCCAAGTCCCGTCTATGGTTTAGGTGATGATTGAGCTAAGGGCAGCAGCCATGTTGCATGGTCAGGTATACATGGTTTCAGGCTGCAGAGGGCAAGTTAGCACACGCACTGCTGAGATGTGTGCAATACATGAGTGACGTGGACTCATTAACATGTTAAAAACAACATGCTTACGCATAAATGTGATTGCCAACATGTTTAAGGACATATATGTGTGTATAAGGAACTCACAGCAGACTGTGAAGATGAGATTGGTTCCTCCAGGACCTCCATCTCCAGCGAATCAGACAGAGAACTCATCTAAAGAACATATGTTTAAACATTTGTTTAACATGTTTGACATAGCACACAATAGCAGAACAATTGTTACAACATAGAGGCATGTATTAACAAACTGTGTTCATACCTTGGAGGATGCTGATGTCCTGTCCTGACCACACTGGGGGGATGGTCTGCCTTCCTCATGCCCTTCCCCCTATTTATGGGCTTGATTGCCCAGTTGTGCCTGATTTGCATTTTCAACACTGAAAAGACCATTCTCCTAAAACGCATGCATTTTTAAATGTGTCTATTGTACACCTGCGTTTTTGGATGGTCCCCATAGGGACCCATGTTATAAAAACGCATGCGTTTTAGGAAATGCCCCAAAAACGCAGCATGTTCTAATTTTATGTGCGAATTCTAAAACGCAATCAAAAACTGCATGGTACAGTCACACATGCGTTTTTGCTATTAGGGCATGCGTTTTTTAAATGGGGGCCTATGGGTGCGTTTTTACATGGTTTTTGAAAACGCAGGTCTCCAAAAACGCAGGTAAAAAATGCAACTGTGACCCCAGCCTTAATTAATGTTTCACATCGGAGGCACTTGTGATGAGATCCTCCTTCCTTCATGAACCATAATACAGCCCATTGGGCTACTTTTTGGAGACACTATGGCCATGCCTGGACATTGGGCACTGCAACTACTGTGCTAATAGTCCTAGCTTCATAACTGTTTGGCCCTTGAGGCATGCTTCCTTCATCAACCATGGTACAGCCCCTTGGGCTAATTTTTGGAGACACTATGGCTATGCCTGCACATTGGGCAAAGCAAAACTATGCTAGGAGACTGTGTGGTTGTGGACAATTGGATGCTGCTAGAAAATTTTGTGGAGGCCTTATCAGCTATCCAAGACAGTATATCTGCTCCTGCTCTTCTGGCTTCCAGACCCGTTTACGTTCCAGATCGGGAAATTTTGCAAGTAATACGATAGATGCATCAACCTCCTTCTGTCTCCCAGACTCTTTGCCTTGTCGGGTGCACTAACAACCCCACACCCACGTCCACGTCCATGTCCCTGTATCTTCACAACAGACTTTTTAGGAATTTGGGCGTTTTCTGACATAGCTGCAGATGTTCAGATGCAGATATTGGGAAAAAAGGAGCAGTTAGTGCTTTCTGGAAGGTAGCACTACAGCCTGGTACTGCTTTGTGTTTTACACACAACACCGCAACGGCACCAAAAAATTTGCCCTAAGGTTTAAAGTGATATATTACGTGTGCCAGACACCACACAAGACAGCGGTGCTGGCTGCGTGTCAGTTGTGCAGTACCGTGCATGCTATTCGTTGTGGACACTGCACTGCAAATTGCCCTGAGTTTAAGGCAATATTATTACGCGTGCCAGTCACCACACAAGACAGGGTGCTAGCTGCTTGTCACTTGTGCAGTACAGTGCGTACTATTCAGTGTGAACACAGCACCGCAAAGGCACCAAAAAAATGGCCCTGAGGTTTAAGGCCATATTATTACGCGCACCAGTCAACACACAAGACAGCAGTGCTGGCTGCATGTCAGTTGTGCAGTACTGTGCGTCCTATTCAGTGTGAACACAGCACCGCAATGGCATAAAAAAATTGCCCTGAGGTTTAAGGTGATATTTTACGTGCGTCAGTCGCCACACAAGACAGCAGTGCTGGCTGCGTGTCAGTTGTGCAGTACCATTCATGCTATTCGGTGTGAACACAGCACTGCAACGACACAAAAAAAATTGGCCTGAGGTTTAAAGCGATATATTACGTGCACCAGTCACCACAAAAAACAGCAGGATTGGCTGCGTGTCAGTTGTGCAGTACTGTGCGTGCTATTCTGTTTGAACACAGCACTGCAATGGCACAAAAATATTGCCCTGAGCTTTAAGACGATATTATAACGCGCGCCAGACATCACAGCGTTGCTGGCTCTGTGTCAGTTGTGCAGTGTGTGCTATTCGATGTGAACACAGCAACGCAACGGCAAAAAAATTGGCCTGCAGGGGTAAGGCCTTGTTCACACATTCAAATCCGTTTTTTAAGCCCTTAGAAAAAACGATCCGTTTTTCTAAGGGTGCCAATAGTGTCCCCTGGGGTCCTGGGCGTTTTTGGCAAATTTTGGGACTTAGTCAATTTTTCATGAAAAACGCATATGCGTTAACCCATGTGTTAACGTAGGTGCCTATATGTGCCATGTGTTAACGCATGTGTTTCCCATAGGGCCCCATGTTAAAAAAAGGCATGCGTTTTTTTTAAAGCACCCCAAAAATGCAGCTAGCAGCGTTTTTGGGCTGCTGCGTTTAAAAAAAAAAAACTGTGTGAATTATTTTTTATATTCACATAAAAAAAAGGCACACACATGCGTTAACGCATATGTGTTTTTGGACTTAGAAAAAAAATGTCTAAAATGTTCCAAAAAACGCTTTTAAGGCAGAAACGGATGGTTGTGGGAACAAGGCCTAAATGTGACCTCTGAGAAGAGCTTAAATATTGCTGACTGTACTATGTATGTACTGTAACACTCCTGCATTTCTCCCTGCACTACAGTCACCTAGTACTACAATACTGGTAGCTCTCACAGGAGCTTTTTGGTTTTATAGAAGATTTCTGTACGATTTGCACAAGCACAGCTCTCCCTATCAGCTGCTCACACTCTCCCCACACTAGCTGTCTTCTGCAGGCAATGTGCATAAAATGGCGGCGGCAGGGCTTATATACAGCCTATGAGTCATGTATGACCCTGGGCGGCCAGCCAATCATAGTAATGCCACAGTGAAGAAGGCTGTGGCATTACTGTGATTGGCTAATACTGGGCGAGAGATTTGAATATTGCGAGTCGAGTAGTGAAATACTCGCTAAATTTCGAGTACCGCGAGTACTGCATCACTCGCCAAGTACCAAATACTTGTGATTATTCTCGCTCATCCCTAGTAAGCATCCTTATGTGTAATGCGATTAACCTGCCTGTAGCCAACACACATTCTCATTGTACCATCTTTATTCTTTACCAATAGTAGTGGAGCTGCCCAGGGGCTGCAACTATCTCTGATCACCCCAGCCTCCTTCATTTCCCGTAACATCTTTTTTAAAGGGAACCTGTCAGGTGGTTTATGCCCCTCCAGCTATCACTGTCTGTAGCTGCAGCTTTATAATACCAGTCTAATCATCCCTGTCTGAGCTCATAGTGTAATATGAAAGGTGAAAGAAAAGCATTTATATACTTACATTTCAGTCCCCACCTTGGAAGAGGGGGACTGTCTGGCAGGATAATAGTTAACTCACTTTTAACTTGGATAGCTAAAGGACCTGTGTGATGTAATGATCATGTGACCATAGTGGGCAAAGCTAAGCCAGCAAATGTATTATGTTCTATGTGAACTTAGCTCCGCCTACTGTAGTCACATGGCTGTGACATCACATCAGGTCTCCCAACATGTTCTAGCACAAGGCTGAAATGTTAACTATTAACCTGCTAAACAGTCCCCGTCCTCCAAGCTGGGATTGACTGCCTCATTACATAAGAAAATGTAAGTGTATAAATGCTTTTTTTTCACCTTTCACATTACACCATGAGCTCAGACAGGGATGATTAGAATAGTATTATGAAGCTGCAGATACAGACAATGATAGCTGGGGAGGCATAAAGTAGCTGACAGGTTCCCTTTAAACATTGATAGTGAGCTGGTGGTACAGGTCGGTACCTCTCTTTAATGGGCGGATGGTCACCTGTGGGGTTGTGGTGTTGTACCCCTTTTACTTGCCCAAAGTCTAAAAGATGTTTACTAAAGACCCGTTCATATTCTTGAAGTACCCAGTAGACTCCATGCTTTTGGTGTGAAGGGGTGAAGCCAGTACCTACTTGTAGCTTCTGACACCAGTCCTCCAGCTGCCCCTCAAAGCCGTTGTTCTCTGCCTGGTCAGACGGGTTCAAAGGCTCCACTGCTGTAATGGAGTTGTTATTGACAGTTTACAGCTTAGCAATGGTAGCATACCGAGGCAGTTTGACCTTCTCCTTTCCACAGGTCAAGATATGTATAGGCATCCTTCCCTTGCGAACATCAACTACCCCTCTGGCTGTCAGGACAGTGGGCCTGCTGTCGGAGTATACCACTTTTCCACCACACAGCTCCACTTGATGCCACCAGACAGCTCCACCTGCTGCCTCTGCATCAGGGCCTTTATTTCTTTCTGCAGGACTCTCTGCTGCCCGAAGTTGGCAGTCTCGGCAACCTATGCAACAAAACAATAATCTCTCCTAGACAATTCTCAATCACATTAGTGCCTAGAGCAAGCATTGGGTTACTTGATCGCCGGTCTACATCAACAACCACCTTACCCTGGGTGCTTAGCTCTACACTTCTGACCTTAATAGTTACTTCTTTGAACTCCACTTGTGGTAAGGGTTGACCTTTACTAGCGTATATCATAAAGCTGTCATCTGGGCGGCAGGTAATGTCAGTCAGAGTCAGCCCAGTACCGTTTGTAAAGGATATAAGGCATCGTCATCACCTGCAAAACGGTGTCCAATAAAGCGTTCATGGGGATGCCATCCAGCATGACAGGCAGGATCAGACATCCCCCCACATACCTGTCACGCCAGTTCTGCAGGCCGGTTGGGCTCATTCCTAGGGAGTGGCCCGCTGCCCCAAGGGTTTCTCTTTTAAAGTGCAGGACCTTGTGAGGTGACAGGCTTCGTTCAGCTGCGACAGATGGGTTGTCCTGCAGCGTCATAGCGATCAGTGGGTCATCCTCGGCAGACGGGATACCTCCTCTGGGGTAGCCACGGGATGTCATCAGGGCTGGAGGCCAACAGTATCTTCTCCAATGGTTTGGATCCTTGGATTGTTTGGACAGCCTTAGTCAGGTTAGCCATCCCTTTAGTCAACTGCTGCACTTGTAATTGCAATGCCTCAGGGGTAGCAGTCTCTAATGTTTGTGCGCTGGCCCCCAAAGTGGCCAGGGAAGGGGGTTCCACCTCCAGGTGATAAGTTAGAGCCAGCCGCTGGGAAGGTGCTGGGCCGATAGCGGTAGACTCTCTCAGCACACGTATAGCTCAGTGTTTAAATTGCACAAAGTCCAGGTCAGTGTTCTGCAGGGCCAAAATACGTAGCTGAGTCCAGTGGGCTGGAGACCAGAGCCCCTCAATAAATTGATCAGTCAGCAGCTTGTTTTCATCCCGTGCACTATCGAGGTCTACCTGTTTCATGGCCTTCAGCGCCTCTTGTAGATTCAATGCTTAGTCCCGTATATTGTCCTGCAGCCCTTGTTTGCATCCAGAAAATCTCATTTTAATTTCTGCTGCAGTACGGGTGTCAAAGGCTTCGTTTAACCTGGTGAAGATTTGTTTAACAGTTCATTTGTCGATATCTAGCCAGGAACTTTACCTACCGTTGGGCTGTACCAGTTAATTGGCCTATCAACATTGCCACTCTCTGTTCCTCCATCATGGATGACATCCGGAATTAACTTTTCAGTCTCTCTTTGAAATTGGTCAGGGTATCAGCTTCACCTGAATTCTGCAGTAGCCATGTCGCTCCCAGGATGTATGGCATTGTGAATGGCATTACTGGCGCTGCTGCAGAGGTTACAGATGCGGAGGCTACTAGGGTCTCGACTGAGTTTGCGTTAGTGGCTGGGGCCTCGGCTCTGGCTTGGGCAGCGGTTTTGGCTTTAGGGGCCAGCGGGTCCACCGCAGTCTTTCTTTCCTCTGGATCGGACATCATTCCCCCCTAGTGTACCGCACACTGGCCCTTGGTGGCTGCCGGTGGATCAGTCTACCATGCCTCAGGTGTTGGATCGAGCATGCAGGGAATTTTCAGTGCAGGATTTCTTGCGTTGCATTGGCAGGGCAACCGGTAAAGTCTATTGGTGGGGTTAAGCCATTGGGGGTGCAGGACTAAGGGCGCGGAATAACCGACAGACACATAGTGCATAGTCTCCGTTAACTTTACTGGAAGAAGTAGCAGATTTAGTCCAGGGTACCATCCACAAGAGATGTTTGGAACCGGGTGGCCTGGAAGCAAGTTGGAGATCTCCTCACCAGGTGAGTTCTGATGCCTCCCTGTTACACTTCACTTAGCTGGTCCTCGCTGCCTGTAGCTACCTGTGACCCTCTCTTCCTGCGTACAGTCTCTCACCCATATGGCAGGCAACTCGAGCCCTTTCCAGACACCACTCCTCTGTTTACTGGCCCTGTGCTCTCTCATGCTTCTTTGCTTCCTGGACTTTGTTGTGGACAGGAGACTTTGAATCTCCCTCTCTCCTGTTTTGGCTGCTGTGCCTGGAATACCCTCACAACCTCGGACTCTGGTGTCTGCTCCTGGTGCTCTGCACTGGGGTGAGCCCAGTAATTGGCTCCAATCCCCAGGCCTACTTGTCTCCTTCCTCATACCCTCTGCTATAGGTTCCTCACACTAGTCTCTTTCCCTGGACAAGAATTACTCTACTCCACGGGACCTCTTCACAGTCCTCCCAGGAACTAAACTCACTAACCCTGCCCCCAGGGCCAGAATTTATAGGGGAGCTCACTTGAATCCGGGTGAGAGCTCCCCCTTCTGGTCTGGACTCAGGAAAGGTCATGTGTGCTGTGGGCTTACCTGGTGTGTATACCTCCTCTTGCTTCCAAGCACAGCACCACCCCTGAGGGAGACAATGCCATTGTGGCAACTAGACTCTGGGTTGCCGCACTAAATCCTTCTCGTTGGTTCCCTTTAACCCTTGTGAGCCCTCCCCACATCATGTACTGAGAAGTGTGATGGTGACGGACCCAAACAATGCTCAGTGGATCTTTCAGTGGTGTTGAAAATCTTCTGTAATCAATGCCATCAGTGTGTTTTTAACAATAAAGTTGCAAAGATCTTGAGACAGCTCATTGGTTTTACCCCTTATGAGATGTTTCTTGAGTGGCACCTTAGAAACGAAACACTGTTTTCTAGTCCATCAGTTGAACCAGTTGATATTATATTTCACAAAGTGTTAGGATACCTTTATAATTACTGATTGATTTCAGCTGGTTTCATAACATTCTATTGCTTTTTTTGCACTTCTCTTTTAGGGATGGGCGAATCTACTCGCTAGGACTCGTTATTGGGCGAGTAGTAAGGGACTCGCAGGACTCGGTACTCTGCGAGTTTCCCAGCGTTTACTCGCACGAGTCCAATGCAAATCATTGGCAAACGCTGACAAAACTAGGATTGCCATTGTTTGCATTAGACTCGGCTACTGTGCCAGTGATAGCAGGGAAACTCGCAAAGTAACTGCTGTTTCTTTGCGAGCCGAGTCCAGCTGTCTTCTCTGTGCAGCTCCAGGGTCCTAGAGCCCGCCTGCTCACAGACATGATGTAGCAGAGCTGAGATTGTTCTCAGTCTGCTCATTCCCTGTGCATAGACATCTATATCTATGCACAGGGGATGTAGCAGAGAGGACATCGCGTTTTGGACTACGTCGGACGGAAGAGGATTTTTTTAATTAAAGATGGAGTCCCTAATGGCTTTTTTTTTTTTATTTCAAATAAAAAATTTTCTGTTTTTTTAACCCTTTATTGGAGATTCTTAGTGGCTGGGTCAAACGTGGCCTGACATTAAGAATCTCGGGCTTAATACCAGCTTGTATAACAAAGCTGGTATTAACCCCTTTATTACCCAGCGTGCCACCGCCACCAGGGCCGCTGGAAGAGCGGGGTTCAGCGCCAAAGGATGGCGCTTCAATGAACGCGCCATCTTCTGGGGCGGCTGCGGGCTGCAATTTGCAGCGGGGGGTGCCCAGAAAGCTTGGGCATCCCAGCGCTGCAGATTCCAGCCCCCAGCTGCTTAGCTGTACCTGGCTAGACATAGAAATTGCGCGGAGCCCCACACATTTTTTTTAAATTATTTCATGAATTTCAGAGTCTCAGAGTCAGAGTCTCAGAGTCAGAGTCTCAGAGTCTCAGAGAGTCAGAGTCAGAATCTCAGAGAGTCAGAGTCAGAATCTCAGAGAGTCAGAGTCAGAGTCAGAATCTCAGAGTCTCAGAGTCAGAGTCAGAATCTCAGAGTCTCAGAGTCAGAATCTCAGAGAGTCAGAGTCAGAATCTCAGAGAGTCAGAGTCAGAATCTCAGAGAGTCAGAGTCAGAATCTCAGAGTCTCAGAATCTCAGAGTCTCAGAGTCAGAGTCAGAATCTCAGAGAGTCAGAGTCAGAATCTCAGAGAGTCAGAGTCAGAATCTCAGAGAGTCAGAGTCAGAATCTCAGAGTCTCAGAGAGTCAGAGTCAGAGTCAGAATCACAGAGAGTCAGAGTCAGAATCTCAGAGAGTCAGAGTCAGAGTCAGAATCTCAGAGAGTCAGAGTCAGAATCTCAGAGAGTCAGAGTCAGAATCTCAGAGAGTCAGAGTCAGAGTCAGAATCTCAGAGAGTCAGAGTCAGAATCTCAGAGAGTCAGAGTCAGAATCTCAGAGAGTCAGAGTCAGAATCTCAGAGAGTCAGAATCTCAGAGAGTCAGAGTCAGAGTCAGAATCTCAGAGTCTCAGAGTCAGAGTCAGAATCTCAGAGTCTCAGAGTCAGAGTCAGAATCTCAGAGTCTCAGAGTCAGAATCTCAGAGAGTCAGAGTCAGAGTCAGAATCTCAGAGAGTCAGTCAGAGTCAGAATCTCAGAGAGTCAGAGTCAGAGTCAGAATCTCAGAGAGTCAGAGTCAGAATCTCAGAGAGTCAGAGTCAGAATCTCAGAGAGTCAGAGTCAGAGTCAGAATCTCAGAGAGTCAGAGTCAGAATCTCAGAGAGTCAGAGTCAGAATCTCAGAGAGTCAGAGTCAGAATCTCAGAATCTCAGAGTCTCAGAATCTCAGAGTTTCAGAGTCTCAGAGAGTCAGAGTCAGAGTCAGAATCTCAGAGAGTCAGAGTCAGAGTCAGAATCTCAGAGAGTCAGAGTCAGAGTCAGAATCTCAGAGAGTCAGAGTCAGAATCTCAGAGAGTCAGAGTCAGAGTCAGAATCTCAGAGTCTCAGAGTCAGAGTCAGAATCTCAGAGTCTCAGAGTCAGAGTCAGAATCTCAGAGAGTCAGAGTCAGAGTCAGAATCTCAGAGTCTCAGAATCTCAGAGTCTCAGAGTCAGAGTCAGAATCTCAGAGAGTCAGAGTCAGAATCTCAGAGAGTCAGAGTCAGAATCTCAGAGTCTCAGAGTCAGAGTCAGAATCTCAGAGTCTCAGAGTCAGAATCTCAGAATTTCATGAAATAATTTTAAAAAAATGCGTGTGGCTCCGCGCAATTTCTATTTCTAGCCAGGTACAGCTAAGCAGCTGGGGGCTGGAATCCGCAGCGCAGGGATGCCCAAGCTTTCTGGGCACCCCCGCTGCAAATTGCAGCCCGCAGCCGCCCCAGAAGATGGCGCGTTCATTGAAGCGCCATCCTCTGGCGCTGAACCCCGCTCTTCCAGCGGCCCTGGTGGCGGTGGCACGCTGGGTAATAAAGAGGTTAGGGCCAGCTTTGTATTATCAGCTGGCCCTAAGCCCGAAATTTATGGCGGTCACGCCAATATTAGACATGACCGCCATGAATTTCTATTAAATTGTTTTAAAAAAAACACAACACAGAGAAAATTTTTTATTAGAAATAAAAAAAAAAGCCATTAGAGACTCCATCTTTAATTAAAAAAATCCTCTTCCGTCCGACGCAGTCCAAAACGCGATGTCCTCTCTGCTCATCCCTGTGCATAGATATAGATGTCTATGCACAGAGAATGAGCAGACTGAGAACAATCTCAGCTCTGCTACATCAGGCAGCAGGCGAGCTCTAGGACCCTGGAGCTGCAGCAGCCAGCACACAGAGCAGACAGGACTCTTATCTGTGCGAGTTTCCCAGCGATTACAGTTGCAAAGTAAACGAGTCCAATGCAAATCAATGGCAAAACTAGGATTGCTTCAGGCTGAAGCTTCCGAGACACATCTGTGATTTGTAAATCTCACACTACTCGCTATTACTCGCTTCCCCATTCATTAACATTGGACTCGCTAGACTCGCAACGAGTAGCGAGTCCCGGGCTCGGACTCGCTAGAGTCAAGCGATTCCAAGTAATTTAGGATTCGCCCATCACTACTCTCTTTCTTTATAGCAAACAAAGTTTCAACTCACCCCTTAGCTTGCCCAGAAAGCATGATTCACATTGTTGCTCCGAGCTGCCCTGGTCCCGGGGGTCAAACGTCCAGCAAAGGCAAGTAATCCTCCAGCGAACTCAGGAAGGCAGATCAATATTAAAAATAATCCTATTTTTCCTGATTAAAATTTCATGTTACAGGCAGTGGATGCCCCGGCATATATGAAAGAATCCTACGCGTTTTGACTACATCGAGTCTTAGGGTAATTTCACACTACGATTTTTTAAAATCCGATGCTGTCTGATATAAATCGGACAGCATCGGATTCTTCTGATGCCTGGAATCGGATGCCAAATAGGCATCCGATTCCGACATTTTATCTGATGCCTGCCCTCACCTCCCTCCTGTCAGCTGTCATCAGCTGTCTCTCCCCCGGTGCTCCAATATGGTCCCCGGTCCTCCCCTCTTCTCCCGCGGTCCTCCATTGCGCTCCCCCTCTTGTCCCCCTCCTCTCCTCTTGTCCTCCTCCTCTCCTTTTGTCCTCCTCTCCTTTTGTCCTCCTCCTCCTCTCCTCTTGTCCCCCTCCTCTCCTCTTGTCCTCCTCCTTTCCTCTTGTCCTCTTCCTCTCCTCTTGTCCTCCTCCTCTCCTTTTGTCCTCTTCCTCTCCTCTTGTCCTCCTCCTCCTCCCCTCTTGTCCTCCCCTCTCCTCCTCTCCTTTCTCACCTGTCCACGACTCCTGCACGGTCCCGCGCGTCTCCCGGTATCTTGCTGTTCTGTCTTCTGTGCTGCCAGGACCTCGCGTGACGTCACAATCACATGACTGCCGGCTATTGGTTACTGGCAGTCATGTGATTGTGACATCACGGCAGGTCTTGTCAGCACAGACGGCAAGATACCTGGAGACACCGGAGACGCCGGGGGCCTCGTGGACAGGTGAGCATAGATTTTTTTTTTTTTAATTAACCCATTCATTCACTTTTGGAGCGATTTTAGTGTACTGAGCATGCTCAGTACACTAAAATCGGTCCGAGGAGACATCAGATGTTTCCTCGGACCCTGCTCCATAGGGCCCCATGTCAAATTGATCGGCTCGGATCGGATGTGCACTAAATGCCATCCGATTTGGTCCGATCCGAGTTTGTCCGATTTTATTTTCGGTGCTAAAATTGGAGCAGGCTCCGATTTTTGCATCGATAATAAAATCGGACAGAATCGGATCGGACCAATCGGATGGCATTTAGTGCACATCCGATTCGGTCCGATGCCCACAGGGCTGCATGGGGCCCAAAATCAGTCCGATGCTGTCCGATTTTTATCGGACAGCATCGGAACTGATAAAATCGTTATGTGAAAGCAGCCTTAGTCATGGATAGATCAATGCTTTGCTGAGTTTGCTGTAGGATTATTTGTCCCTTACTTTGTGTGTTCAATACTTTTTCCTTGTGTCATTTCTTACTATTACATATCACAATGGATATCAATGGTTTAGTTTCTTTGCCTGTGTGGATTGGATGGTTTGTTACTGGCAACTGGTGAGAAATTAATTTCAGTAGCACTATTACAAATACTGTATATTAACTTAGAAAATTGCTGACGTGCTCAATACATGTTTCACCCACTGTGTCTATCATCTATCAATCACCTATCTTATCATAGATGTTTTAAAATGTAAATGATGTTAGGATGACTATAATTGTTTCTCATTAGGATTCCTAACTGAATCACATCTTGTTTGACAAGGGTATCATTCTTAATTATTCTTTTGAATTACTATTTAAGGGCCCTTTCACATCTGCGTTTTTCGTAATTCGCGGCAGATGCGGTGAAAAAACCGCATCTGCCGCGTTTGCCGCATAACCGTTCCACTTGCGGCGCGGTTGCGGTTTTTTCTATGCAATGTATAGGGGACTTGCGGCAGATGCGGCAAGTGCGGTTTTGCACTTGCGGCAGGTGCGGCCGCGAAAAAAACCGCAGTAAGCCGCGGTTTTTTTCGCGGCCGCACCTGCCGCAAGTGCAAAACCGCACTTGCCGCATCTGCCGCAAGTCCCCCTATACATTGCATAGAAAAAACCGCAACCGCGCCGCAAGTGGAACGGTTATGCGGCAAACGCGGCAGATGCGGTTTTTTCACCGCATCTGCCGCGAATTACGAAAAACGCAGATGTGAAAGCACCCTAACTTCTATTTTTGAGTGTCCGTTATTTCCTTTGTAAAACAATGAAACAGTTTTCTCTGCAATCAGCTTCTAATCTGCTTGGAAAGGCAATATTAGGTTTTGAATTGCTAATATCTGCTAGGTTTATTGCGTTGTTTGAGTGAATCACATCACCATCACACAATTGTTGAATTATATTATATTAGGCAGTTTCCCTTGACATCTTTTTCTGAAAACTCAGGTTACAAATGAAAATATGCCGTGATTAATGAGCACTCTTATCACTCTGATCTTCAAAGTTTTCTAGTGTTACCTTTTCGTTACCCAAAAAAGTTAAGAATAAGGAAGGGATATGTAAAGGAACAGAAATACTTCTCGAAAAAGTTGTTTAGGAATAATAATAATAATAATTAACAGAATAGCATATCTTTTATTATTCAAATTTCCTGAGCAGTAAATCTTCCTCAAAAATTTTACAAGCAGAAAAGCACATCAGTGATGAAAAGGAGGAGGGAAACCTGCCGACTAGAGATGAGTGAATTTTGCTCGAACATGTTCCCCAATTTCAAATTCGACACGAACATGGCCGATTTGGTTCAGTATCATTAATTTGAACACTTTCCCGAAAAGTCGGCAAACACAGGTTTGTTCGGGAAAAAGTTAGGAATTTAAAATGACCCAAAAACTTTACCTGTTTGTTTGGGGCCAAAATGCTCGCTGGAAGACCCGCTGGCTGGGGACAACACCTAACCTATGTTTAGGAGTGTCCCCAGCCACTGGTTCTACTGGTCTGTATTAAGTGTAGAATGTTTGGGAATTTTTTGGATATTTTTTAAGTTTCCTTGAGTCTGCAGGTGTTTTGCCACCTGCAAGGTCTGAATTTTGGAAACAATGCCAGATGTGGCATCTGCTGGGAAGTACAGGAAGCTTGCAATGTCCTTAAAATATCAGTTTTAGGGTACTTTCACATCAGCGTTTTTTTTAAATCGCGGCAGTTTAGTTTTTTTCGCGGGCCGCATCTGCGGCAAGTGCCAAGACCGCACTTGCCGCACCTGCCGCAAGCCCGCATATACATTGTATGGGGCTTGCAGCAAGTGTGCCACAAGTGTGCCGCAAGTGCATCCGTTATGCAGTAATCGCGGCAGTTGCGTTTTTTTCAACGCAACTGTCGCGATTTAAAAAAAACACTGATGTGAAAGCAGCCTAAGAGAGCTTTACATTTTAAAGGGAATGTTTTGTGAATATACCGTATTTTTCGCTTTAGAAGATGTACTGGATTAAAAGACGCACCCCAAATTTTGTGAAGCAAAAGAGAAAAAAAAAAATTTTTAATGTTAAAAGTGGTCCGTTTTGAGGTCCATCTTATCATACCAATGTCCAACTTGCAATCAATATAAATGTCCCCCATCCTGGTATATGTGTCCCCTCCTGATATATATGATCTCCATCCTGGTATCCATGCCCCATCCTGGTATATGTGCCCCCTCCTGATATATATATGGATCCCATCCTGGAATCCATGATTCATCCTGGTATCCATGCCCCCATCCAGGTATCCATGCCCTAATCTTGGTATATGGCCCCCTCCTGATATATATATGGTCCCAATTCTGGTATCCATGCCCCCCATCCTGACATAAATTCCCCCCATCCTCATATCCATGCACCCATCCTGACATCCATTCCCCTCATCCTGGCATGCATGCATCCATTCTGGTATCCATGCCCCCCATCCTGGTATCCGTGCCCCCATCCTGGTATACTAGTGCATTTCAATGAATTAGAATATCATCAAAAAATTAATTTAATTCAATACAAAAAGTGAAATGCATATATTACATATAATCAATACAAACATAATGATCTATTTCAAGTGTTCTTTTCTGTTAATGTTGAAGATTATGGCTTATAGCCAATGAAACCCAAAGGTGATTATTTTAGAAAATTAAAGTAGGGAGGAAGAAAGGTTAAAAAGCTTTCTGCCGTATTCCATGAGAAATCAAAGGGTGAGTATAAGATTGATTTATTAGTCAACGTGTTTCAGGGTTCCAGAAATGCCCTGAAATATGGCAATATTACATTTATTTTTGATAATATACTAATTCATTGAGATGCACTAATATGTGCCCCTCCTGATATATATGTTCCCCCATTCTGGGACATAAATTTCCCATCCTTGTAAATAGCTCCCAATGGCTTACAGAGAGGGGTTTGCGGAGGTGCAGGAGGCAGTTTTCATGGACACATGGAGGATTGAGGCAAAGCCAGGAGCTGCTGTGGGTGAGGGGGGAGAGCCACAATTATTGATTACCCAGCAAGCATTGTGGAGCTGCAATACATGCTCGTATCCAGACTTACAGAAAATGGTTGCAAATTGCGATCTGCCTATGCACCGCCTCCGCAGCCATTTTCTTGAAGTCTGGACACTAGAACATGTATTGCAGCTCAGCAAAGCATGCAGGAACATAGATAATGATGGCACCCACTTGATGCTGCCGCTACCCCCCGCAGCTCCTGGCCTTGCCCCAACCCTCCGTGGACCCGTGAAAACCAGCTCATGCACCCGTGCTCCACCTCCACAACCCCTCCATTAAGATTTTTTTTTTAGATTCAGATTTTAAGACGCACCATCGCTTTCCCAATTTTATAATCCCCAAAATACGGCATATATATTTTTTTTATTTATTTATTTTTTTATTTTTTATTTTTATTGGAGAGCAAACCTTTTGTTACTGCAGGCTGTCACCACCAGCATGTGAGGCCATCTGTTCTACACTTATGTGAAAGCAATTCATTTAAAAATAGCATATGGCCATAATATGCTTCACATCCATGATTTTATAGCTCTGTTCACACTGATTAAATCCCATAGTATGGCTTTTGCTTATTAAAAATGTACTATCACTATTTAATGTCATAATAATCATAATACTACTACTAAGAATATATATGCATTTATAAGGTGCTATTAATTCCATAGCGCTTTACATACAATTCTAGCACTGTCCCCACTGGGGCTCACATTTCATGTATAGTGCATATTCCACTTGTCCTTACATTCCTTCAGTGCCTAGTAGTTTACTTCAGCATTGTAGATGAATTGATGGTGAATAATGACCTGAATTAACTTATTTATTTTCATCATTGTTTCATAGTAACATGTCACACTTCAATAATGCTTGCAACTATCCACAATCCAGTTTATATACAATGTGGCCTGACATACAGATGTTAATCAGCAGCTAGGCATTAGGCAATAACTGTGTGCAAACATTCAACTGCAATACTGATTTCTTGGGTCTGAATCGTGGCAATCAATCCAAGAGGCAGGCCTCTTAAGGAAAACAAACCAAACACACCCAAACCTGTGGAACTTTAACAGCATTTTCCGCCATCTTACACCTGTCTGCACTTCAGTGGCACGCAGGTATGCTGTCTGGATTCCGCACTGCAGTTGTTTGGTTTCTTCATGCATCCCCTGCAAGGCATTTCTGACCTTGACCCAGAGGATGATATAATCTATCTAATTAACCTGAAAGCAGAAGGAGCATCATTAGAACCAGACCGAGAGTGGCATCATGGAGCAGAGATGGAGAGTGAAACCTATGTCACCTGGAGCTCCACCGGACTTCCCAATTTGGGCATCATTTGCAATGAGGTGCGGATCCAGTTCTGGATTCTAATGCAAGCCACGGACCTGAGGAAAGAGTCCCAGCAGTCATGTGACTTTTATCCTATAACATCTGGGCCCAGGAGCTGCACATGTCAGATTGCAGATGATCTGGCAGTATGTCTGTCTAAATTCCAGCTGCAGCCGGTGTCGCAGCCACAACTATTGGATTTAATTCACCAAGTCCACCAGGACCTTTATGGGGAGCCCAAGGAAGAGGAGAACCTAAAAGGCAATATTTCCCAGCTGTGTGGAACACCCTCACCACCTCCAGAAGCATTCAACTGAGGTAATGCGATGTGGGGACCCCTACCACCTCCTCAAACCAATCCAAGAAGGCATCAACCACTCCGTTCTCCTATGTTATTTGTTTAGAAGATTTAGCATTCAGATGTCATCACGTAAGACTGACTGCATGGGCCTAAGGCTAATGACTTAATCAATGCATGAAAGGTAAGGTGGTGCTATTCAAACATGGTAAGGGGTATGCGTTCCTAGTGGAGCATGGCACTAAACATCACTGCTACGTCAACAGTGCCACCCTGCAACTTGATGATCTTTCACAAAGAATATGTGCCATCTTTCTTGGGGATGAGGTCACATTCATGAGGGTGGGGGCATGAAAAAGTGGTTTGCGGTTGGCGTATGCTGTGTTGGTACTGCTGCCAAATTTGCGAAGTGACAGGAGGAGACCTACTGGGAGAAAAGTTGGTGCCAGGTGCTGTCAAAGTGTCTCTTGGTTGGCCAGCCAGACGCACCCAAACCCACAGAGGGGGTGGTCATCTCCTAGCTCCTCCATCATCCTATCCAGCTGTGGCAAGCATGGAGTGTGCTTGGAGGCAGGTGGTTGCGGAAAATGAAGCGACCCCCTCCAAGACCGGCCGGTTGCAGACTACCAACCAAAACTGCACCAACCATTCAGGGCAGGGATCAAAATGCAGATAAACATGCCCAGTGGACCTTCCTAGATGATGGTGGGTCTGTGAGACAGTGACCAGTACCTTACTTGATATTTTGGTCGAAGAATGACTTTTGGGATTTGTTTTTCTTTTCCAGTTTTTGTTGTCCTTGAATAAGGCATGAGTTTTTGCTAGTTATCTGTTAAGTTTTTTGTTTGAGACTTATAGTCTGTGTGTATAAGTAAAGTTTTCAGAGTTCACTCCTTGTGTTCTGGACTGTTTCTACAAATAGATGCTTTGATACTGCCTTATAGAGTCTGGTGAACAAGCTGCAGACCTCTGGCCTGAAGGTGTGAGGTATGGAACTGCAAGACACTACACCCACTCCAGTGGAATAGGGCTGACCAAGTGCAGTTCTCAAGGGCTGCAAACATTGCTCTGTTTTCAGGATTTCCGTAGCATTGCAAAAGGTGTTGAAATCATCCATCACCTCTGTAGGCGATGAAATTAGCACCTGTACAATGCTAAGGAAATCCAGAAATGGTAAAGTAAGCAACCCAGGGCTTGCATTTTCACCGGGGTGAGGGTCCATCATTATTGGGCCACCCACGCTATAGAATAGCATCTTGCAGCTGCTATAGAAATTGGCACATTCATAAGAAGCTCCAGTTCCTGGCATGTAGCAGGGGCAACCTAGATAGTAAGAAGTTAAAGGCAGCTGGCATTAACCCCGAAATTCTTAAAGGGAACCTGACACTCCCCAGGGCATTTTATACTGTGCCCAGCAGGGTACACATCATGTAAATGGGGTTATAGTAACCAGACTGACCCCACATACCTGTAAAATGATTTTAGATTTTCTCCAGAGCTGGACTCATATTGAGTTACGGAGGCTGGTATTAGGTCATGGTGGGGAAATGTCTCGCCGCCCCCATAGCTGCAAATCTCGCCCTGCATGCTTCAAAATCCTGCTCCTCTTCAGGTGACCTGTCAACACAGCGTTCAAACATTAAATGAATCAGATGTCAGTTATGATGCTGTGAAAGGTGACTCCTGAGGCACCCGAGGACAGCTCAGGTAACCATAGTACCCACTATGGTTAGCGGCCATCATAGTTGCTTGAACAGTGACCTCAGGAGTCACTGGTTACCAAACCAGAGTTGGCGGCTCATTCATTCAAAGTTTGTAGGCTGCGGTGCCATGCTGTGTTTTTCACCGCAGTCTGCAATTAAGAATACATCACAAAGGATTGAGGATGGTTATGAGGGAGTAATAAAGATGGAGTCAAGATAAGTGTTTGTGTTTTTATTTCTAATAAAACATTTTTTATCTGGGTTGTGACTTCTTTACTATTTACTTGAAATTCTTAATGGCTGGCGCTAACATTGGCCCGACATTAAGAATTTCTTACTTAATGCCAGCTGGCAATACAAAGCTGGCATTAACGCCCTAACACCCAGTTTGACACCGCTACACAGCAACTGTAAGGGCCGTGTGAAGCACTAGGAATTGGTGTTTGTTATGAATGTGCCAATTTCTGGGGTGGCTGCAGGCTATTCTATTGTGTGTGAGGCCCAATAATGATGGGCCCTCACCCCACTGAGAGTACTAGCCCTCTGTTGCCTAGTTTTATTATTGTTGACAAGTTAAAAATAGGGCAAAGCCAAATGCAATTTCTTTTCCATTATTTTGTTTATTCACACACTATGATGCCAGGTTGGGTGCTATACACTTAGGGTGTTTTCACATCTACGATGGTGTGCGTTTTGCTAAATTTGCGTTTCTAGGCGTTTTTACCATTAAAAACGCATCCAAACGAATGCGTTTTCGCCCCCATTGATTTTAATGGGAAACACATGCAAAAACACATGCAAAAATGTATGTACATTTTCAAAACGCACAAACGCATGCGTTTTTGCCAACGGAGCCCTAGACGGATTGCAGGACGTTTTTGGCTGCGTTGGCAAAAACGCATACGTATGTGCATTTTGAAAACGCACATACATTTTTGCATGCATTTCCCATTAAAATCAATGGGGGCGAAAACGCAAGTGTTTGGATGCGTTTTCAGCGGTAAAAACGCCTAGAAACGCAAATGTAGCAAGACACACACCTGTCTTAGATGTGAAACAGGCCTAAAATGTATGATAAGCAAGCACACACACACTATACATATTGTGGAATTGCAGTCTGATTCCAGTAGCCAACCACAGATGCTCTCACAGATCATAAGTATCTGTGATTTGCTGTTGCCGGTCAGTGAAGTGAATATGCATGAAGCTTCATGGGTGGGACCAGAAGTAAGTGAGATGGAGAGTGGACCAGGATTGGGCTGGATTGTACCACACTGATGGATCAGTAACTGTATATTTATATCGTACCACCATTAGGACTTATGACGAAGTATATTGTGCAGACTTACTGACTGTGTTAGGCAAAACCTGTCTACACTACCATTGGAGATTGCATCGAGGTGGTTGTGGAGACAAGTTGTGTCCACTGTCACTTTGAGCAACAACTCCACCCATACCGAGTAAGAGGGTGGGCCTGCCTCTGTTCATGCTTTTTCATAACCTAAACTAGGTGGAACCTTTTTCTTCACTTTTTCTAGGGAGGGTTGTCTTCTGTGTTATCACATTCACTTGTAAACACTGATCCACACAGGATTTTTAAACTACTTATTAAAAAAGCTAAAAACGGCGAAAATTGTTTTCCAATTATTTAAAGTGAATTGTATACAGGAAAACATCAAACTAGAATTCGGTGAATCCGACCAGGAAACAAGCAAGCAGCTGGAGACTGGTAAGATGATCTGTGTGTGTTTGGCAGCTTTTGGACACCTTTCAAGGTGTTTTCTATGTGTTTTATGTTGCCAGCCATTGATTTCAATAGTTTGTTTGATTTCGCAAACTATTTGTCGAACAATTTGATGAACACCTACATTTGGTAAACCAAACCAAATTTGAACACTCAGGTGTTCGCTTATCTCTACTTCTTAACTCTCAGACTCTGTTGGCTTTAGGATAGACATGCAGATTTTGATGCAGATTATCAAAATCTGCTTCAAAAGAAGTATCAAACCATGTACCGTGTTCACGTGGCCTTACAACAATATGGTGGGGTCACCCTCACAGAAAGCATCCCCATATGCTGTGAGAGCAGACACACAGGCATACAGGCACATGCACGAGTGTGACAATTGGTGCTATCATAAACATTGCTGCACTCAAGACTCAAGAGGTCACATAGGAACTATCTCACAAGTTTGAACTGCGCTGCATACCCTGACATCACCACTCCTCTCCGGAGCTGTCTCACAATAACGTCAAGATATCACAGATTCGCAGCTCTAATGAGCCAACTAGTGTTACAAGCATTGATGCCACTCTGGTATGTCAGCTCACGCAGCGGGATTACTTGCTGCGTGATTGTGTAAACATGGTGAACCCTGAACACATCTCCCTTGTATGTCTCTGCCTAAACACGACTCCTTCCATACAGGTTCGCAGCAGACCTACACCTGGAGAGCCACAGCTTGCAAGCTCCAACACAGAAGGAGGATTCCTGCAGCATCTGGACAGTAAGTGTACTGCACTCAGCACCAAGCCTGCACACTACACAATAGACTTTAACCATCACTGCCCCAGGGAACACAGTTCTGCCCACGGAGAACTATTCCATCCTTGCTGCCATCACATCATCCCTCGGAGGTTTTGCGGCAGCGGTGGCCCCATTACTGGCCGCACACTGTTGGCGTCACGACTGACATTCCCCTGTAAATATCCCCTTATTATTGCCAGGGCCCGGGACACGGTCCGGACCAGGACCACCCATGACTTCCCCAGTAGCAGACCCGGTCCGGTACCGAGTACCCTATCCCAGTGGGCTCGACATGATACCTGCTTTGTAACCTGTGACAACCTCAGGGAAATCATAAGGACCTCTAAGGTTTATGAATAAGAGCAGGCCCACAAGCATGGTGAGTGTGACAGCGGCGAGGAAGCTTTCTATGTAATAGTGTGGGAAGCTAATGTCTGTGCCAAAACAGTGGGGCTTGACTGTAAAATGGTTTGAGCTATATTTGGCAGCTTTTGGGCCCCTTTAAAGGTGTTTCCTAGGCCCTTGATTTTACCTCCCATTAATCTGAATGGGCTTCAGATTTTCTGTGAACTGTTTAGCAACATATGCAAGTAGGCTAGCCGCACCAAATCTGATCTTCAATATGTTCTCTTATCTCGAATTATGACATAATGAACTTTCACACACTGATGCTTCATCAAAGCTAGAAATCCTGGCTCAGTGTGAGAGGTCTGGGGATTTCAGAGATTGCAATAAGGGAAGAGGATGGAAAGTGTGAAGATTAGAAGTAGAGGGGATGAAGATGTAAACGGTAAAGTAAGTAAAGAATGTTTCTTATTTTTAACATGTTGCATTTATTATGTTCTGGGGTCTTAAAGACCCCAGAGCATAAAAAGGGACATTAAATCTGTAAAGCATAAATTCTTCACAAATCAATTTTCCCAAGAAAATCTCAACGAACGGTAATCTTGTGCCTGATCCTTTATCCTTACAAACAGAATGTTAAAGTAAAAATTACCTTTTTAAAAAAATAAATAAAAATAAAGCCTATTAGCAAAATTTTTTTAAGAGTAATAATCTGAAATGGGATTATTCTTAAAGAGAACCTGTCTACCCCCTGGTGCATGGCAATCTAAATGCACCACTGAATGCGCGTGCTGCATTCAGGGAAGGGGTCCCATGGCTCTAGCCCCCCTATAACCTAAGAACTAGACTTTATAAAGTGTACATATAGTGAGTGTGGAGGGACTTACTGAGTGATGACTCATCGCTGCGGCTGGTGTCCTCCATGCGTCCAGCCTTCTGTATGCCACCTCCAGCCCCCTCAGTGCCGTCCTCCTCTATTTGTCTCCCCTCCTCGTCTGCTCCATGCTGCTCCGCAAAGAAAGCAATGAGCGGGACTGGGTTTCGGCAGCTGACACACCTCCTGCTGGTGATGTCAGCGCCGGAGCCTGCCCTGCTCCAGCTTATGTATGTACAGCAGGACGGGCTCCAGCGCAGGCTGACACGCCTCCTGCCAGTGATGTCAGTGCCGGAACCCCCCACCTGTACTTACGGCAGGCTCCGGCGCTGATAGTGTGGCGCCCCGCAACGAGTGGTCATAGGAGGGTATTGCAGCCATAAATGCAGCAGCAATATTCTCTGACCCAGCAGTCATATGGTTAACTCAGAGATCCATACCCTGCATGCATCACATAGCATAGAGGGCCAATCAAGGTCCTGGTGGGCGGAGTGCCAGGGTAGTGTGTAGTGGAAAGTCTAGAACAGTTGGAGTTCGAGGGCTGAAGGAGCAACAGCAACCTAGAAGACCCTCTGCAGAATCCCAGCTCTGCAACCTAGGAGAGGGGGCTCGCACAGTCCCGTGCGGCCCCCTGGCCATCTTATACCGGCCATCTCCCTACCGTCACCACGGTTGAGCACCATTACTCCCAGTGCATTACCAACCGGACTACGGGCGTCAAAATGCAGGCTCAAAATCATCCCGTGCCCATCTACAGCCGGTTTGCTGGTACCGAAGCTAGCAGCAGTTCAGCTCTGCTATGCGAACCAGAAGAGTGGAGGAGCCGCTTTACAGGAGCACCCCACCACTGCCAAATCCAGCGTCTAACCAGCGGTGTACCCACCAAGGGACCCAAGGCTCCCAAAAGTATCCGGAAACGTATACCCCGAATAGGGCATTCAAGCAGCCTCCCTGTACCCGACCTGGTATTCCTGGGCGACAATGGCAACCTACTTAGTTAAAATGGAGGAACACCGCGGATCTCTGAGGGACACCTATCACTGCTGAGTCCAACCGGTCTGCTACCTACAAACGTTTCGATTTCCAATCCCCGCCGTGCGGCCGCCCGCACGTACCGGTAAGACTTCACCGAGAATACTTACATCCCGAGGTGAGCGTCACGAAACCAATTCACACATCCCTTAATCTGTTCCTACAAGACGTCTTCAACCTTTTGATCTGCACTCAACCGGGCCCCACTACCGGCAGGCGCAGTCCACCCGTGACAAGGAGAAGAAGCTACTGCCTGTCTAAACCGGAGTCCCGGCCACGGTGAGTCAGAATTTGGTGTCACGAACAGGATACGAGCAGGCCCGTTACCTAACGGGTATTATGTGCTTAAAATAACTTTATTTCAACAATTTGGACTTTGTTCGTCCCAAAAAGAATTTTCCCCCTTTTTACCGTTGGGCCAAGATGACGCCCAAGATGGCGTCCCCGCCATGAGGACCGCCACGTGCAAGCCCAGGGTGAGCCACCGCCCCTCTTCGTGGGAGGGCTAAAGGCAAAGGGCCCAAAATCATTGTCCGCCCTGATTGCTCGAATCAACCATGGGGGCGACCAAAGACTTTTTCCCACCATTGGGCTATAAAAGCCCCCAAGGAAGTGGGAGTGTCACAGACCAGTCTTCACCAGCTCTTCACAGAACAGTTACCGGGTAGAGACGGTTGTGGCTCCTCCAAGAAAATGACCATACCAGACTCCATGACCTGATGCGAGAAGTGGAAGCCGAGGCCAGAGCAGCAATAGGCCATCCGGTCCGGGTCCTGTCCTCAACATAGACGGCAGCCCCGACTTCTGGCAAGAAGCTCTACAAGACCTTCGGGTACGGCTCCTTGAAACCGTTGAATGGACAATCCGCAGTTGGAGCGCGAGCTTGGGCAGCAGACTACATCGTGCGATGCAGCAGAGCCGCTCAGGTGCAACCACTCCAGGACCGGACGACATCTCGAGTTTCAGCACCTGCCTCGCCCACGCCGACCACTTGTCCCGCCTCGTCTCCGGAGCCGATTGACTGCATCCTCCCGGTGGAGACCACAGCTCATCCCGCTCCAGAGCCTGGAACTGAAACCGTGTTTGAGCTGGAGCTTGTAACCCGCTCCAAAGAAGATATGGACACTTACCCGGTTCCCATTGCGGAACCCGCGACTAGTTTCACCACTACCGAGACTGTCGCCTGTTTTTCCCTAAACCGGAGGCCTCCTCTGCTATTACCGAGGCCTACCTGGTAGCCGGGATTGAGACACCACTACCAAGCTGCTACAGAAGAAGAGGCAGGCAGCCTGGAAGCCCATGCAGGACGACCTCAGGAGAATTATGCAGCACAGCCGCCCATCGACCCAGAGGACCTCATTCCAACGTCTCCTGTGCCGAGCAGCCCAATGTGATCGTTGAGGGAGAGAGGTGATGACAACGACGAGACCCACAGCACCGCTGAGGACCTCGACACCGGGTTCGCCTGGGGAGATACCGTGGATCCTTCTACTGAGCGATCTGCTCGGGTACGCTGGTCAGGTGCCGCTGTAGTGCCTTCCCCGGTGCCGTTCAACCGGGTGCCAATGCAGACTGCCCACCAGACTCAAGCTGTTCAACAACCAGCACATCGTAGTGACTTTATCCACACTCCGCACCACTCCGACGAAGATGTACGTTGCATCCGGAGGGAGGAGTGGCAGGCTCGTCTACGCGCCAACATGCAGGTTTGCGATGAAGCCTGCCGCCAATCTCCATTGCCTGATGAACTCCGTAAGACCGGACGGGTGAGCACAGTCAACCTATCGACCGGGTGGGGTTTCATAAGGGAGGAGGGTGTATGTACGGAAGTGTTTGTGGGGCGTCGTGATGTGGAATCGTACCTACCGCGAGGGCATCCAAACCGCGACTTATATAGAGAGGACATTGTAACCTACGAGCGATATGTATGCTGTGATGGGTGGTTCGCTATACGGGTCCGGAACACTGCCCCCACAAGTGACTCTGTTGTTTGAACTTTGTAAGAGACTTCTTTCTGTTTTGCAAATAACACCGCAACTTGGCGGCTATAGCCTGAACTTTTAATTAAGGACAGCCGACCGCCTGCCGGGTCTGCAAATGTGTTAACCAGTTCCTTTTTGCTTGTAATATCTTGAGCAAATGTTTACCTGTTAATAAAAGTGTATTCTTTTATGCCTGTTATAAAATACAAAATTTTCTGTAATGTTGATAGTATGACACTTGGGGACAAGATTTTTCACCAAGGGGAGTGTGGCGCCCCGCAAAAAGTGCGTCACAGGAGGGTATTGCAGCCATAAATGCAGCAGCAATATTCTCTGACCCAGCAGTCATATGGTTAACTCAGAGATCCATACCCTGCATGCATCACTTAGCATAGAGGGCCAATCAAGGTCCTGGTGGGCGGAGTGCCAGGGTAGTGTGTAGTGGAAAGTCTAGAACAGTTGGAGTTCGAGGGCTGAAGGAGTAACAGCAACCTAGAAGAACCCTCTGCAGAATCCCAGCTCTGCAACCTAGGAGAGGGGGCTCACACAGTCCCGTGCGGCCCCCTGGCCATCTTTTACCGGCCATCTCCCTACCGTACCACGGTTGAGCACCATTACTCCCGTGCATTACCAACCGGACTACGGGCATCAAAATCGGGCTCAAAATCATCCCGTGCCCATCTACAGCCGGTTTGCTGGTACCGAAGCTAGCAGCAGTTCAGCTCTGCTATGTGAACCAGAAGAGTGGAGGAGCTGCATTCCATCCCCCGAGGCCCCGCAGCTCGGTAAGACTTACCGAAATTCTCATAGGTGGCATCACGACAAATTAACCCCTTAATCTGTTCCTACAAGACGTCTTCAACCTTTTGATCTGCACTCAACCGGGCCCCACTACCGGCAGGCGCGGTCCACCCGTGACAAGGAGGAAGAAGCTACTGCCTGTCTAAACCGGAGTCCCGGCCACGGTGAGTCAATATCACCGGCAGGAGGCGTGTCAGCCAATTTCAGAGCCCACCCTGCTCCAGTTTATGTATGTACAGCAGGGTGGCTCCAGCACTGGCTGACACGCCTCCAGCCGGTGACATCAGCGCTGGAGCCCGCCCTGCTCCTGCTTATATATGTACAGCTGGGCGGGTTCCGGTGCTGACATCACCGGCAGCCAATGTGTCAGCTTCTGGGACCCGGTCCTGCCCATTGCTTTCTCTGCGTCTGCTTGAGTTCAAAAGCAGAGCAGCATGGAGCAGGCGAGGAAGGGAGACAAATGAAGGAGGCAGCACTGAGGGGGCTGGAGGTGGCACACAGAAGGCTGGAGGGGGGAGGACACCAGCAAGAGCGATGACTCATCACTCAGTAAGTCCCTCCGGACTCACTATATGTACACTTTATAAAGTCTATTTCTCAGGGTACAGGGGGCTGGAGCCATGGGGGATCCCTTCCCTGAATACAGCAGACAAGCTGCATTCAGTGGTGCATTTAGATTGCCATGCACCAGGGGGGTGACAGGTCCTCTTTAAACTGTTGTATTGTTTGAGTGACAATTGTTAGAGATGACACTTTGCACAATCTTTCCATTACTTTGTTAAATTATGAAAATAGAATTAGCAATAAAAGAAAACTTTATTTCATATCGCAAGACTCTATTGACAAGAATCAGTAATCTTTGGCACATGTGCTACAACTGGGATGTGGAATTATTTGCCTGCAACACTGGTTAGTATCAATATATAACTGTACGGACATTGGTGCAACTTTAGGTGATCACATTTTTAGATGCAATGCCAGATTTTTTGTCCCAATTTTAAAAGCCACAAAGCTCAGCTATTGCCAAGACACTGCTAACTGGCCAATGACCACATGATTTGAATTGTAACCTGTAGCCACTGGCCAGCTATTGGTGGGCAGAGTTTTGGCTATATAAACAGCCAGTACACTGCCCCTTTTAATGAACTGGGGTCATTATGTTATAAAAAACAAGGGATGCAACATCTGTCGGGTATCCAAAGTGAATTAGAAATCAGCAAGCACATATGTTTTTAACACAAAAAAGACTGCTGTCTCCCTGCTTTGGATATACACCTCAGTGTTAAATTATTTAATCTATGCATGCTCCTCTAAGGCTGCTTTCACATCACGATTTTTGTTCATCCGTGGCTATCCCTGTAAAACGGAGAGCCACAGATCCGATTTGGTCTCCGTATATCTCTATGGGCATGGTTGTGCACGGATTGGTCCTTATTGGCATCCGATTGTGTCAGTTTTGCGATGGATCTGTTTGTGTCAGATATTTTCCCATCCCCAAATTCGGAGCCTGCTCCGATTTTGGGCTGACTTGAAAAAATCGGACAGAAATGGATCTATTGCTGCCCGTTTCAAATAACATGGAGCTCTATAGTGACGGATCAAAACAGATTAATTAAAAAATCGGATCCATAAGACGGATCCGATTTGCTGTACTGCACATGCTCAGAAGCAAGGTACAGCCCTTACTCTGCTAACTGATGACGGATCCGGGGGCATTAGTGGCATCTGTTGGCACAGATCAGCGCCTGCCCGTGTGATCCTTGAAATTCAAGAATCACCACAGATGTGAAAAAACCGTGGTGTGAAAGTGGCCTAAAGAATTTTGACAATAACAAGTTTAAACAGAGGTTTCTTATTGATCTTTATATTATGGCCACTTTACACGTCCCGATATCGGCGTCCAACTCCGATAAAAAGTCACGTGGTTCGTGCGTTGGCGCCGATATCGTTTGTGGTTGTATGGTGTAAATGTCCAATTCAATGCAAGAACGATGCCAAAACGATATCAGGGAAGAAATGAGCAGGCTCTCCAACTGCCCGATATTGGATTGACGATCTGGCAGGATCGTGCTGTGTGAAGCCCAACAACGACTTGGAGTAAAACTTCCCCTATTCTCGCCCATGTTAAATAGTTCCTTTCTGGGTCGCCAGTACAAGGGGGCGGAGACATTGAAGTTGTGTTGCCTGCCAATATCGCGCTGTGTAACAGCTCCTATGCGATCTTGGATTTCTGCACAAAAATGCGCGCTCCCGGGCCGTTGTATCCAACATCGGAACGATGTTGGGATGTGTAAAGTGGCCATTAGACTTTAGAATCATAATGTAAACCATATACCGTATATACTCGTGTATAAGCCGACCTGTGTATAAGCTGACCCCCCTACTTTTGCCCCCAAAATAAAACGTATTGACTCTCGTATAAGCCGAGGGTGGACTCCAGCACAGGTATACAACCCCCAGCAGTGAGGTATACAGCCCCCAGCAGTGTGGTATACAGGCCCTCCCAGTGGTATACAGGCCCCAGTAGTATGGTATACTAGCCACCAGGACAGGTATACAGCCCCCAGCAGTGAGGTATACAGGCCCCCCCAGTGGTATACAGGCCCCAGCAGTATGGTATACAGCAGGCCCCAGGGTATACAGCAGGCCCCCAGGGGTATAACAGCAAAAAGCGCCCCCGGGTATACAGCAGGCCCCCAGGGGTATAAGCAGGCCCCCAGGGGTATTCAGCAGGCCCCAGGAGTATCAGCAGGCCCCAGGGGTATTCAGCAGGCCCCAGGGGTATTCAGCAGGCCTAGTTCGTCCCCGGGGTATACAGCAGGCCCCCAGGGGTATACAGCAGGCCCCCAGGGGTATCAGCAGGCCCCCAGGGGTATTCAGCAGGCCCCCAGGGGTATAAACAGGCCCCCAGGGGTATATACAGTAGGCCCCCAGGGGTATATACAGCAGGCCCCCAGGGGTATATACAGCAGGCCCCCAGGGGTATATACAGCAGGCCCCCAGGGGAATACAGCAGGCCCCAGTGGCACTCGCCCCCCATCATGTGAAGAGCCCCCCACACTTTGCAGAGCCCCCCCATTATCTTACCATCCAGGGTCTTCTTCACCGCGGGTCCTGCAGTCCATCCTTGCCGCTGTGTTCCCGGTCTCATGTGACCTGGCGGTCGCAGTGGAATGACGTCATGCGGCGGGTCACGTGAGACCGGAACACAGCGCGCGATGATGACTGCAGGACCCGCAGTGAAGAAGACCCTTTGGGTGGTAAGATAATGCAGCGGGGGGGCTCTGCAAAGTGTGGGGGGCTCTTCACATGATGGGGGGGCTAGTGCCACTGGGGGGCTGCCTGTATACACTGGGGGGTTGTATGCACGGCTCCCCCTGCCGCTGTGATGGGCGGGGGGAGCCTGCATATCTAATGAGCGGCCCCACGTGACGGGCGCTCAGTCAGCAGCCTCCCCCCGCCTCCTCCAGCCTCCCCACCTAGGATTACCGTATTGACCCGTGTATAAGCCGAGGGGGTGACTTTTCAGCCCAATTTTTGGGCTGAAAAACTCGGCTTATACGGTAGGTAGGAAGAAAGTTACCAATAACATAAAGTAATGATGTAAAATAGTGAACCAACTTGTACATTGGTTTCTGTATGTAAGTATACTTTGATGATCGTTGTAATGGAGGATACAATCTGTACTTTGCCTTACTTCATTTCTGTTATTTTTTTTAACTTGTCATTCTCCTTTTGCATTATGTGCGCTTTGATTGACTGTATTCATATTTCCATTCACATCTCTCTTTTATCTATGAGAAAGATCACAAAGTTACTGGATGCATCCAATATGAATGAATCTGTGCCAACTTGCAAAGCATGCTTTGTAAACAGTGTAATTTTGAGTAGCAGGAGCACTAGCCACAATGCCTCAGCAGACAATTACATTTAAATGTGTCTTCTATTTCTTTGGGACAACAAAAAGAGGAAGCAGGACATCACTTGTGTACAAACAATGTACCGGTTCACTCAAGACCACCTGCACACAATTGTATCTTCTCTCCGCTGGAGAATTCAATACAGCATCAATGCAATCAATTGTCCACAGAAATCTAACAATGAATCTAGACCTGTTAGAAACTTATATTTACTTAAATGAGATAGAAATCAGAAGAAAAGTTTTGTTTTATTTGGTTTTGTGTTTTCTTAATAATATGTTGACTTTATGATCTCCACAAAATAAAATAAAACAGTTTTAGAAAACCAGGGCGATACTTAAAACTTTCTTTACAACGTAATTATTGTGTAAAAGTAGACTTAAAAATGCTAAATCATTTACAACATTTCATAATGGGAATTTGAAGGCGGGGTGAATAATGTCATTTAATTGATATAGAATCATTGTTTGCCAGATTTTTATTGCTAAAAACATCAGTGAAGGAGTTGGTTTACTTAACTGTATTAAGTTTTATATAATGACAGCACACCACAGAGTTATTTCCAACCAAGAAAATTAATTACTATCCATGTTGCATTAGAAATATTATTCTCTTGTAGTTAAAATTGGCCTCAACTTATAATGGTGTTTCTTCTCCACTTTTTTGGTTATGTGACTTAGAAGAGTTGACTAGATGCAAGTTACATTATAGCTATGTGCAGAAGGCTGTATGGCAGCATAGTAAAACCATGTAGCCATAAGGCCCAGTCACACATAACGACGCACCAGCAATCCCGATAACGATGCAGAGATCGCTGGATAACCATTAGGTGCACACAAAGAGAAGCAGCCCTGCACCCAATGCAGATTGTGGGTACAGGGCGGCTGCGGTCCCCCTGCGAGCACCCGCAGGTTCCCGCCGGTCCAGGAGGCAATGTGTCCAACACGCAGGCCTCCAGATCGTGAGCACACACTCTAATTGTCCAAGCTGTGATTTCACGGGAACTCATGTTCACTGTCCGCATATAGATGCTGGTAAACTGTGCACTTCCTCTGTTTTTTTTTTCTTTGGACATGGTCAAAGTTCCAAGCAGTGCTGTATTAACACTTTTGCATGAGGATATACAGT
>JARQOC010000003.1:546064713-546178820 GCA_033576535.1 Allobates femoralis
AGTGTAGTGGAAATGCTGGTGAGGGAACGGCAGTTATGGGCAGGATGACCAGGGAAAACTAGTCTGTCCCTAGACAGGGAGCCCTGAATAGCCCTGACCCCGAAGGTATCTCTGATGGTGAGAAAGTTCAGGTCTCCATTTTAAGCCCTAACTGCTCCAGCAGCAATGTGCTATTCCCCCCTCACCTCACTCCACTGAACCAGGGTACAACAACTCCAAAGGGAAAGTTCACAGCAGCACAGGCTATCAGGTCTCCACAGCATGGATTCCAGATATAGAGTAAAACCCTATCAGCAGCAAAACCTGGTGGAAGGAGAGGCTACTTAAAAGCTAGGAGCAGGATACTCATACATTAACTTCACATCGACCAGGACACTAAAGGGAATTTCACACAGTTTAAGTTACAGCAGCATAAAGAATAGACCACAGATAATCAGCGCTAGACAGCGTGTGACAATAGTATATTGCAGCCTTATAGCCCTCCATATAGTATAATGCAGCCTCATAGCCCTCCTTATAGCATAATTCAGCTTCATAGCTCTCAATATAATATAATACAGCCTCCTAGCCCTCCATATAGCATAATGCATCTTCATAGCACTCCATATAGCTGAATGCAGCCTCATAGCCCTCCATATATCATAATGCAGCCTCATATCTTTCCATATCAAATATATCAAGCTGAGTGTATGTTTGTAGGTATGTGTGTGTATGTATTGTATGTGTGTATGTCATAATAGAATGAATCAAATGCAAATCCACAAGTAGAACTCAAGAGACATAAATATCACACAAATACAGTGAAATGACTCAGAAGATTATAAACTAACATTCTATTGTGATAACCCTATTTTGTTCTAGTAAAAAAAAACTGTTATTATGCACGGGGAAAGTCTGGCTCTACAGCTAGTTTAGTATATTCATGATTAAATGTAAGAACACTCAATGGGTTGTAACAAGTTTGGTTCGTGGTCTCTTTTGGCATACTAATATTCACAGTAATGTACATTTGTAATTTACTATTTATTATTTATATGTTTTAAAATAATAATGTAGCTCATTGTAAAGACTCACAAGAATACACCTTATAAGCCTCTACCCAGGCTGAAAGCTGACAATTTTATGGGCATGCAGCTCTAATTTAAAATTCCCTATGCTCATAGGAGGAGTGCCCAGTTAGAAGATAGTGCTCTAAAAATATTTTGTTGGGTCAATAATATGGAGAAGCAAGGATGGTGTGAATATGGATCTGACATGTGGATGGGGGCCACAAAATTTTTATTGTTTCCTTTTTTAAAGGCTACATATGGAAAATCTATTCAACCTATACAAATCCAATCATCTGTTTCAGAATGTTGACATTCCGTCTAATTTTGAGTTGTACATATATTATGGAGGTAGTTTTTTTTTACTTTCTTGCATATAAAACATTATATAATTTTAAAATTTTATTAATTTTTTTTATATATAATAAGTGTTGCAAAATGGTTTTGAAATCATTCTGAATTTGCATATACACAGGCATTCCATACAGATAATACATGCATACCATCTAAATAGGCACACTGCAAAGAGTATCTGTAAATGTTTTGCTCTAAGGGCCCCCTTACACGTCGCGATATCGTTCCGATATTGCATACAATATCACGGGAGCGCGCACGTTTTTGGCACTTGTCCAAGATCACATAGTAAAAGTCACACAGGGAGATATCGGCAGGCAAGGCAACTACGATGTTGTACACCCCTTTTTTGCATTAACATTGTAGTGAATAAGGGAAGATGTAAACAAGGTCGTAGTTGCGCTGTCAAACAACACGATCATGCCAGATCACACATTCAATATCGTACGGTTGAAGAGCAATATCGTAGGTAGGTTTTTTTCGAGTCGCATTGCCCATTTACACCACACAACGCACGAACGATATCAACTGCAACGGCCGTACCACGTGACTTTTTGTCGATGTTGCATTGCGATATCGCGACGTGTAAAGCGGCCCTTAGAGTAATGATTCACAGCAATCATAATAAAATAAATTGAAATAAAATACCCGCTGTCTGACCAGCATGTAACTTTAATACATAAATAAACAGGTAAATAAAAAGGTGATGGCAACTTACCAAATAAACTACACTGTAAAAGGAAGAAAAAATGCTGAAGAGAAAGAGTCTTCAAACAATTTCCAATGACAGCAGGATCTAGATTATTCACATTTAACAATAGAATGGCAATGTATTTCTAGTCTCATATTGCTTTCATGAATTCTTTCCAAATTTCAAGAAAACAGATTTTTCGTTACTTTTTTTGGGAAAACAGAATGAATACAGTGGGTTATAGATCAATGATGCATAAGCATACTATTAAAACAACGATAACTAAAGTTAATTATATTTTTACTAGATGGCATCCCAATTGTAAATAATCAGGAGTCTAGCATGCATATATACATTATTCATTCAAATTTGACAATAATGCACATAAGACATGATATCTATCCATCAACTACCAATGTTTGTATGGTATATGTCAGTGTAGTACATGTCATGATTCTAAGGCAAGGCTTTTCGTACAGATACTAGCACCGATGTTTTGTACAGATTACGTATATTCAATTTATATATGAATGTTAATAATGTATGATTTAGCAAGTACATGTTTCCCCACCAACCACGGGAAGGTAGCCTTACAGCTGGTGGGACCTACTCTACTTTATCCCTAATTATTAATAGTTAGACTCGTTTTAAATCAGATGATTTTCGGCTATTTGCAGAAGGTGTGGAATAGCAAAATACAATTTCTGCACTTGGCACCAAAGGGTCTACCTACAGCTCACTTTCAGCAAGTAACATGTAATGTATATGGAACTTGCAGTTAGCTTGCAGTAAATACGGCAAGCACAGCTTCGACAGGTTCACTAAATGCAACCACTAAAAATGAGAGGTAACTGCGATTTTGGCGGTTGAAACTGCCGAAACCACATGTGCCGCAACTGCCGCAAATAAACCACAAATTCCATATACATTTCATGCAACTTACAGCAAGAGTGCTGTAGGTCACCATTAGGCAGTAAGTGCTAAAATTGTCTTTTTTCCACTATAAATTCAACAAATAGCAGAAGAATTCAGATTTAAAATCAAAATGTCTATTCTTTCCCTATGTGTCTAAATATGTACCTATGTGTGTAAATATGTACCTATATGTATTTATGTATTTATATGTACAGAACACACTTCGAGATAGAGATGTGTGTGAACAGCCGTCCCACCCGTCTCTTAGCTGTTCACAAAAACCTCACCCTGTGTAAAAAGAAAATTAAATCTCTCAGCAGCTATACTGCTGGAGCTTCAGGTTCTTATCACTAAATGCAAGCATTTAGATGATACACATCTACAATCTACTACAAAATGTGTGTTCATATACATATACTATGAAATATAAAAATAAAGTTTCTAAGCTAAAAAACTAACGAATATATATCTTAAATTACTATTTTATATCTAATCACTAATTATAATGTCTTTATCTATAACTAAACTAATTTTTTTGGTATTTTTGTTTTTTTCTATTCCTATACATCTATGGCTAAACTAATTTTTTTGTATTTTTTTTTTTTATTCCTATACATCTATGGCTAAACTAATTTATTGTAATATTTGTGTTTAATTATAAAGTAACTATGTATCTAAATCTAATATGTATCTAAAGAATTTAAAGTAAAATATTTTTATACACTATATTTTTAGTGAAAACTTTGTCACAATTTTCCACTATTTTCCCTTGAACTGGTGTATCAACGACTTGAACTTTCACATTACAGCGTTGCCTCACTCTAGAAAAAGCCACGTAGAGTTGACCATGGCCAAATGCTGGTTCAGGTAGAAAAATACCAACTCGATGAAGTGCTTGGCCTTGCGATTTGTTAATGGTCATGGCAAATGCTGGCTTCACAGGAAACTGGCGACGTCTCAATTTAAAAGGTAATCCTGTGTCAGATGGACATAAGTCAATACGTGGAATAAAAACAACATTTCCAGCAGCTGACCCAGTAATTACTTTGGCTTCTATGATGTTAGGAAGCAAAGCAGTAACAATCAAGCGAGTACCATTGCACAGACCTTTTTTGGTGTTGAGGTTGCGTAACAGCATGATAATAGTACCACTTTTCAGTTTTAGCCGATGTGAAGGCATTCCAGTTGGTGTAAGCGAATGTAAGAATTCTACTGGATATTGGTCAGGGTCATCACATTCATCAGCATCTATGGAATCATGACTGATATATTCTGTGTAGTCACCATTCAGACGATCCATGATATTGGAGTTAACATTATCCACATCCTCATTTTTAGGGCATAGAATTGCATGTGATGCAGCAATATTGATGCTCTCGTTGTTAATATCAATAGAAATGTTGTCTCCAAAGATATCACGTATTAAGCAGCCAGTGGAAAGCATGTCTGAAGGTATTTCGATGACATCATCTCCAAGGTTGAAGTCATTGGAAAGTTCACCATTTCCCAGTTGAAGCAACCAAGTACTGTATTGTTTGTCAATGGAGCGCATGTTGTTAATAAGTGGTAGTCTAACGAAATTTTGCCAGTGTTCGGAATACTTAACCTTCGTCCGGCTGAGGAGGTACAATTGTAACTATTCCGTTTTAAAATTGCAATAACTTTTTTTTTCGAAAAGCCGTAGAGGGCTGAAATTTTGTGACATCTTTGCAGTTTTGGTCCAGAATATATTGGCCAAATTTCAATAAAATATCCCCACCCCCTTCCGAGATAAGGGGTCGAGATATTTAATATAAAATTATGCAGCCTGACAAAGGTTAATGCAGCTCTCTACAATATCAGTTCTGGTTCCGTGAGCGATGACAGGAAGGCATTGTCTAAAGTCTTCTCCCAGAACAATAACTTTACTTCCAAACGGTGTTTGCTGTTTCTTGGAGACATGTGTTGTCATGACATCCCGTAAAAGTCTATCAATGACATGCAATGCATATTTAGAGAGCATTGTGCACTCATCAATGATACATAGTTTAGTATTCTTCAACTGTTTGGCTGGCTCTGTATCAGTTTTAATCCTTGAAACCGAAGTTTCATTGACAGAATTGGAATGCCATAAAGAGAATGGATTGTGCGTCCTCCTTCAAGTAAGTTAGCTGCGATTCCTGTTGTGGCAGCTGCTGACACAATGTGTCCTTCTCCCTTAGCTGATGTAGCAGTAGGCTGGGGTCACAGTAGCATTTTTCACATGCGTTTTTGGAGACCTGCGTTTTCAAAAACACATGTAAAAAACGCACCCATAGGCCCCCATGTTAAAAAACGCATGCCCTAATAGCCAAAAGAATGTGTGACAGTCCCATGCGTTTTTGGAGCTTTTCCAAAAACGCATGTGTTTTTTAATATGGGGCCTTATGGGAAACGCATGCAAAAACGCATGTACAATTAGTGCCATTCAAAAACGCATGCGTTTCCCATAGGAGCCCATGCTAAAAAAACGCATGCGTTTTCTAAAACGCATGCGTTTTTTTAACATGGGCTCCTATGGGAAACGCATGCGTTTTTGAATGGCACTAAAGGTACTAATGTTCCATGCGTTTTTGCATGCGTTTCCCATAGGAGCCCATGTTATAAAAACGCACCAAAAAATAGTACATGCACTATTTTTGGGTGCAGATTCCAAAACGCAGCCAAAAACGCAGGGAGCCATCAGACACCTTAAAAAACTCATGATGACATGAAAAACGCATGTAAAATAGCATGCGTTTTTAAAAGGCACTAAAAAAAACGCATGTCAACTGTGACCACAGCCATAGATGATATAAGTAGGTCTTACTACTCCCACCAGGACCGTCAATGAAAAAGCACTTTGTGCTATCAGTAGAGTGTTGTAAAGCTTGACTGATAGTATTATAGGCCAAGAGTTGTTCGTCATTTAGAGTAGCTTTCATGTCCGCAGCTATTTGTAGCTCAACATCCTTATCATACAGTGGGGGAAGATGTGGTTTATTTACAGGTCGTGGTAAATGAAAATCTATATAACTTTTGCCATGACTTTTTAGAACATCTTGAACATCAGTCATAGCATAGCCTTCACAATTTATACAGGCCTCAGTATTGGAGTGGTATGCATGGCAATAGTCCTGTACAAAGTGTTCCTTGAATTCATCCCATAACTGCAGAGGATTAGCTGGAGGGCCAAAAATGCAGATATAGGCAAAAATGTCCCGAAGCTGTGCTGGCATGTTAAGAATACAGGCATCTTGTAGCGTATTTTTCCATAGACTATCATCAAATAGTAAGCCAAGGGCTAATGCTGCCTCTTTGAAGGTTTCATACGTTACTCCATTGACCGTTTTAATACTGTCAAAACTTGTTGCACCTTTGACGTCTAATAGCAACAATCGCAAGTAGTAGTGTTCTTGATCTTTGACACTGACAGTGTACATCCTTCCAATAACAGAGCCACCTCCTTGCTTTCTAAGTTCCCAAGAGCCTTCCTGCCAAACATAGTACTCTGGAATTTGCCGGTATAAAAAGTTATGAGCATGTTGGTCATTCATATTAAGCTCAAAGTAGGCCATAAGAGTAGAATTCCGATGAAGTTTTTGTTGGATGTTAGCAATGGAGTCATCCTCATGAAAATAGAGTGACTGAGAATGAGGCATATGTACGGCAAGGCGAATTATGCTATGCGATTGCTTATGCATAGGATAAGCAAAAATGCGCCAAGCTGCCTCTGGTGCACTGACATATCTGGAATCCATAAATTGATGTGTTTCATCATGGTCAATGTGAGTTTGGCAAATTTCAAGGTTTGCTTTATCATGGCCTTTGTAGACATATTTAAACAAATATTTGACACTTTGTATTGAACCACAAACTTCCACATTGATATGGCACCTGTATTTCAACAGTAGGAATGGATTGTATGGAACTACCCAAGAATTGTCAATTGTTTTAGAGTGGTGTTGAATAGAAGGGCCAGAGCTTCTATGATAAATGGGATAGGCATCTTTAGCTATAATGGTAGAGGTTTGAAAATCTTTAGGGAAACCTTTAGTACATTTGCCGAGATCCATACAGGGCGAATTGGGGTTGTGTTCTCCACAGGGCCCATGAATCATATGTTGCAAAACAATGCCATGAAGTAGAGGGTAGGAGTTAGCATCAAGAATTTCGGCCCAGACAATGTTATCAACATCCTCCTTAGTTCTTAATTTAGAGTTGGTATCCAAAATGATCAAAATGTGTGCGTGTGGTAGACCACGTTTTTGAAATTCTATTACATGCACCATACATAGCACAAACTTTTCCAAACAATCCTTTTCTAATGTCTTGTAATAGAGCTTCTAACTTGATTTTGAACACAAGTGCTACTAAATCAGGTCTGTGTTCCACACGCTGCCATGGTTGCAAATTAGTTGTAATCTCGCTCCATTTAGGATTGCAGGTGATAGTGATGAACAAATCAGGGCGACCGTACTTGGTGACAATAGCCATAGCATCCTGATACCGTTGCTGCATGTTCCTCGGACTACCCTCAAAGGAGGAAGGTAAAATTACGGTCTTGCCAATGGGGATGCCTTTTTGGATGGAGTTTTGTAATAAATGCTCTTGCAATACACAGTAGTCCTCTACTTTCAAATCCTTTTGATGTTTGCGGATAAAATGTAGGCAATTGGCCTCAATTTTCACATACGCGTCAACAATGTACTGTTGGGTGAGTTTGCCACCATTCAGTACCGGATTAAAGTAATCTCTTACAGATAGCATGTAGCAATAATATTGCAGTTGTGTTATTCTGCGCATACTTGGAGCTTGTTGTTTCATGTCATCATGCCAACCTTGTTCTCCGTACGGAAAAAACAATGGATACAGGAGGGCATCTAAGTTACTGTGTAGAATGCTGATAGGTTTGGTTTTTGGTGCCAAAGGGTTGTTTGGGTCAGGTTTTAGGTGAATTAAGATATCACGATTGAATGATGGCTCGCCATTGTCATTTTCAAAAACAACGGCAACCTCATTGACAGTAGGGCTATTGTAGCATCGAGGGTCTTGTGTGCGATCCTGTTTTAGGGCCATGATTATATTAGGCATGACAGTACCATTTGCAAGAGCTTTAAGATGTTCCTCCTGTTCTACATCCCTTAACATTTTGTACGCCGCTACAAATGGATTGATGTTATCTAATTGAAGAGCAATCATACTCATCAAAGTAGGATGACAATTTTGATTGTGTTGACATTGGAAGCGTTGTTGATTAGCAGTCTGGGTATCTAAGATGTAAACCTGGGCATACACTGGAACTTCTTCATGAGATGGATGTAAGGTTCCAGTACGATGATATATTTGCCCATGTATCCAGAAGCAATATGGGCCATATCCAGGAGGTGGAGAAATATTGGCACCCATGGAGGCAAACGCAAAGGAACTGTTGATGCTACGGATGTTTTCCATCAGATTTTTACTGAACTCACTTTGTCCTGTGAGCAAACGTGTGAAGATGTAGGGATATTGGGGTATAGGTACATGGACCTTACCCTTGTGACAACATTGAGTGAACTTTTTATCTGATGGTATCTCAGCATTAAAATGCAATGCTTGACAATCTTCACAAACATAGTTCATAGGACCACAGGAGTGTTGTACAACGGAACTGTCATCATCAGTGAAACCTTTAGGAAGTATAGCTAAAGATTGTAGTAATGGACGATTAGACTGGCGCTGGAAGCCAAGATATATAAAGCGTGGACCTGGTAGAGGATCTTCACTGTCCACAGATGCAATGACGGAAGAGGTGGAAGGTGTATCGTCAACAGAGTCTATGAGTGCAGAGGTCAAAGGAGTATTGTTGCGCTCTTCATGGCATGCACCAGCAGCATTTATTACTGGATTCATTATTGGCATAGAAGACTCATGTGTGAAGGATTTTGTGACAGCAGACTCCACGGTGTTCAGGCAACGACGTTTGTGTTCAAAATTGTGGGTAGCACACTGTTTCCGCTTACTTTCAGAATTAGACACAAATACAGTAGGCTCAGGGTCAGGACATTGTATGGCAGTAGACATAGAAGGTATATTGTGCTTAGAATCAAAGACTGGAGAGATGGCATTAATATTTTTGGAACGTTGACGGCGAGCAGCAGCAGCCTGATTACTTAACCGAAGTGCTTTTTCTCAGCAGACTCATTAGTAATGCGTTTTGTCCTATTTTTGCTGTTTTTGTCCAGGCGCTGGCGTCTCTCTTCACGCTGTTGACGCATATATGCGGCTTTGGCAGCTTTTCGTTCAGTGTCATTAGTATACTTGGTATCTCTCCTAATCTTACGTGCGGCATTGGCAGCTGTTCGCCCAGTGTCATAAGTACACGTGTTTTCAGAGCTCATGTTGTTTATTATAAACAGCTATAGCTGTGTTGGTGGCAAATGAGGGGTTAATAACAGGCAGAGTATCTCAGTGCAATTGCTATTGAGTAATCAGCTGGCAATTGAGGGGTTATTAACAGGCAGAGTCTCTCAGTGCAATACTCAGTGAAAAAAGAGCTGGCAAAAGAGTGGTTAATAAGAGGCAGAGTCTCTCAGTGCAATACTCAGTCAGTAATCAGCTGGCAAATGAGGGGTTAATAGCAGACAGAGTCTCTCAGTGCAATACTCAGTGTAAAAGCAGCTGGCAAATAAGGGGTTAATAGCAGACAGAGTGTTTCTGTGCAATAGTCAATGAGTAATGAGCCGACAAATGAAGGGTTAATAGCAGGCAAAATCTCTGAGTGCAATAGTGAATGAGTAATGAGGTGGCAAATGAAGGGTTAATAGCAGGCAGAGTCTCTCAGTACAATAGTCAGTAATTAATTGCCAGTATACAGCTAAATAACCACATAGGACGTTAATATAAATGTCAAAATGTAACAGAAGCACTTCAAAACTAAATAAATTTAGTTTTGATAAAGGGCCTTATCTCTTTTGAGGAGAAATTCAGGGGGAGCTTGGAGTGCGACGTCACTGGCACCGCCTCCACGCAGTAGAAATTCGCTCTGAGGTGAAAAATGCAAAAGTGGCGCCTCAAAATGGCGGCGGGACGTGTCGCAGTGCACCTCGATGCTGATTGGTCGCTTGGGACAGGTGGCGACCAATCAGCATCGCGGCGCGTGGCAAGGCGCGAAATGTGTAAACCTGAAGTCCAAATTTAGATTTTAAACATGGCGCCATTCCGCGCGGCGCTATGTTAATTGGTCGCCGCGAGCCGCGAGCAAGCAATCAAAATAGCGGGGCGTGTCACGGCGCCATTTGTTTTTCATACTTGGCGCCGTGGCGTGAGGCATGAACCTGATTGGTCGCTGGCAGCCGCGTACAGCCGCGAGCGACCAATCAGGAGAGCGCCTACCACCACGGCAAAATCCAGCGGAGACTTAAATTTTGAAATATGGCGCCATGTTTCGCCGCGGTCCTCTGATTGGTCGCCGCCAGGCGCGAGCGACCAATCAGAAGAGCGGGGCGTGTCACGGCGCCATTTCATTTTCATATTTGGCGCTATAAAGAGCGGCGCTATTCTGATTGGTCGGTGCCACACGAACGCCGACCAATCAGAATAGCGCCGCTCAGCATGTATTATGATTGGTCGGCGCTCGCGGCAGGCGCCGACCAATCAGAATAGCGCCGCTCGCTATGGCGGCAAATATGAAAATAAAATGGCGCCTTGACACGCCCCGCTGTCCTGATTGGTCGCTCGCGCCTGGCGGCGACCAATCAGGAAAACGGGGCGTGTCATGCTGCCATTTCATTTTCATATTTAGCGCCATAGCGAGCGGCACTATTCTGATTGGTCACCGCCATCCGCGAGCGACCAATCAGAAGAGCGGGTGTGTCACGGCGCCATTTTATTTTCATATTTGGCGCCATAGCGAGCGGCGCTATTCTGATTGGTCGGCGCCTGCCGCGAGCGCCGACCAATCACAATACGTGCTGAGCGGCGCTATTCTGATTGGTCTGCGACCGAGTGGCGCCTACCAATCAGAATAGCGCCGCTCGGTATGGCGCCAAATATAAAAATGACATGGCGCGTGACACGCCCCGCTCTTCTGATTGGTCGCTCGCGGCTGGCGGCGACCAATCAGGACAGCGGGGCATGTGATGGCGTCATTTTATTTTCATATTTGGCGCCATAGCGAGCGGCGGTATTCTGATTGGACGGCGGCTGGCGCGAGCGCTGACCAATCATAATACGTGCTATTCTGATTGGTCGACATTCGTGTGGCGCGGACCAATCAGAATAGCGCCGCTCGCTATGGCGCCAAATATGAAAATGAAATGGCGCCGTGACACGCCCCGCTCTTCTGATTGGTCGCTCGCGCCTGGCAGTGACCAATCCGAAGACCGCCGCGAAACACGGCGCCATATGTAAAATCGAGCGGGAAAGCTTCATATTTTAAATGTCGGGGCGTGTCTCGCGGCACTCATCTGATTGGTCGGCGCCAGCGGCGAGCGACCATTCAGATGGGCGGCTCGCGCACGCCGCCAAGTTCAAGTTAACATGGGCCCCTACGGTGGCGGAGCTCCGGGGAGCGGATCGCTTGCCGGGAGACGACCGGCTGGCTCGCCACGATCCTCCCGCATACATCTTGGTCCACCCTGCGCGGGTGGAGCTGGCCGAATATCCGACCACAACACTACGGAAGTGGCTTCGGGTTTGGCCGGAAGTGGCTTCGGGCTTTATATTATAGATGATGGCATCTGTGAAGAATTGAGAATTAGGTAGCAAGTAAGGTGTGCTTCGAAGGCAAAGTAAGGGTAAGTTCACACTTACCCGGCGTGTTTGTCGGCGGCAGCTGGCGGGACCCGCCAGGAAGCTCCGGCGCCGTCCACCGGCTTCCTGGCGGGTATGTGCGGGCGGTATCCGGCGGCTGCCCAGCGGGTTCTCGGCGGCGATTCTGCAGCGGCTGGAAGCAGCACATGATTCTGCTTGCAGCCGCTGCAGAACCGCCGTTTTTTAGAACATGGTCATTCTTTGCTAACCCGCTGGGAAACCTGCGGGTTAGCAACGGATGATGCTGGGTAACCGCCGGTGTGTGCACAGCCTTGGGCTGTTTACATTAGTTTTAATGTTAATCCAAACGCCGGTTTGGATTAACATAAATTAACATAAAACTAATGTAAACAAAACGGCGGTTTACACTGGTAAACCGCCGAAAACCCGGCCAGTGTGCACTTACCCTTATAGTCATTGTAAATATAAGCTTTTTTCTAATATACTTGCATTTACCCCTTCATGACCTGGGAATTTTTCGTTATTCATTTTCGTTTTTTGCTCCCCTGCTTCCAAGAGCCATAACTTTTTTATTTTTCTGTCAATATAGATATATGACGGCTTGTTTTTTGCAGGACAAGTTGTACTTTCAGTTGGAATCATTTATTTTACCATATAGTGTACAGAGAAATTGCAAAAAAATTCCAAGTGCAGTGAAATTGCAAAAAAATTGCACGTTTGTTTTTTGGGTTTTTTAGTAGCCATGCTCATTATAAAGTTAACCGTATGTGACAACGTGATGCCTCAGGTCGGTAGGAGTTCGTACATACCAACTATGTATACTTTTACTGATATCTAAGTGGTAAACAAAAAATTCAGAAGTTTGAAAAAAAGAAATCACACTTTTTGCACCATGTTCTGTGACCAGTAGCGTCTCTGGGGATGTGAGAGGGTTTATTTTTTGTGTCTTGAGCTGACGTTTCTAATAATACCATTTTTGGGTGAATGCACTATTTTGATCGCCCATTATTGCATTATATAGCAATGTTGCAAAGGCCAAAAAAACTTAATTTTAGCGTTTGGACCTTTTTTTCCTTTACGCAGTTTACGTCTCTCATTAATTGATATTATATATTGATAGATCGGGTGTTTCTGAAGGCAGCGATGCCAAATATGTGTATTTTTTTTTATTTTTTTAATACTTTTATTTTGAATGGGGAAAAGGGGGGTGATTTGAACTTTTTGTTTCCTCATATTTTTAAAACTTTATTTATTACTTTCTTGTTTTTACACAGCCCCATAGGGGGCTACAGCACTGCAGTGGCTGATCGCTTCGGACAGATGATGCAGCACATCAGTATCTTTCAGAATTGCCCACTGTGAGTGGTTGGCAGCACTTGCCAACCACTTACCAGAATTGCTTTGTGACAGCTTCTGGAGTCAAGCCAGGACCCCAGGCTGTCACGTGAGCACTGGAAATCCCGCGATATTATCATTATTTCCGGTGCAGGCGAGGAACAGCGCATTCCCCGCCGAGGCACCTTTGGATCCTACTGTCAGTGAATGACAGCGAGATCCAAAGGGTTAACAGCACCGATCGGATACTGAATCCAATCGGTGCTGTAAGCCTGACATCTCAGCTGTTGAGATCAGCTGAGATGTCGGGGAAATTATGTGAGCTCCACACCAGAGCTCATATTAAACCCTGGTAACCGGCACATGACTTTGTACAATGTCATGGGCCAGGAAGGGGTTGGCAATTCCATACTATTCCCTCACTACACAATCGAATTGCTATTGTGATATTGTTTTCCCTACTTCCTCTCTGATGATGCTTTATCTGAGAATTCCAGTGCATGCTGAGACACTAAAATGAACGCCCACCATTCTGACACCACTATTTAACTGGCTCAATACTGCTAGTCTGAGCCATCCTCAGGGATATATCTAAAGGGTTGAGAATGCGCAAATAGGGTCTTATCTTTTATAGACAGATGTGTGATGCTAATATTAGTATTGCTCACCTGGTGTGGTTGTGTAGCACACAACCAGCGTAATCGCTCAGAAAAAACAGCTGCTGCAGGGACCGTACTTCCACAGGATGCAGTGCTCAAATCACAAGGTTTTTTCGGACGAAGTACCTTTATGTCCACACTGCTGTCAGAAAGGTATACCAACGACACTGGACGTCTAGGTATTGGTGATATAGATTTATTTCCTTATTTCCAACGCGTTTCGGAGCCACGTGCCGAGCTCCTTCCTCAGGGAATTTTATTCTTGGCATGTAACTGCTTCTATGACAACTCAAAGCCATGTTTCAAGACTCTTGAAAGAGTCAGATTATGACTTGCAGGGCAAGCATTTTTTTACAGCTAAGTGCATTACTTCTTTTGATCAGAGTATTTCTGCAACCATAACAATATTGCTGAGCTATGTAATAAAAAAGAAATCAGAGGCGCAATGAGTGAACCCATATGAGTATTTTTAGCCTGACTAGTGTGGTAGCACTCACCTTACAGGGTTGTGCAGTCCTTGCACAACCCAGGTGTTCAAGTTGGTGGTGGGTAGCTTCACCCTTACAGGCTATGATGGCTGCCGGCTTCCTTATTCCCAGCGTAGCACCACTCTTCCTCGGCTCCAGCCGCGATCACGTGACCGGCCCAGGCGGAAATACGTCACCACAGGTCCTGTTCAGTTTGTATCCTCAAAGCTGCTCCTGCCGCTGAACCTCATAAGAGGACTTTAAATGGAAAGCAGCACAAGAAAGCGGTCTGTAGGAGCGCTAAAGGAGGACCATGAATCTTAATAGGATATATAACTTAACTTTATTCGTCCTCCGTATCCCACAACGCGTTTCCTCAGCTGGATCTACGAATAAAGTTAAGTTATATATCCTATTAAGATTCCTTGTCCTCCTTTAGCGTTCCTACAGACCGCTTTCTTGTGCTGCTTTCCAATATTGCTGAGCTAAGCATATTGTAAAGTTAACATTTCTATCAAATGTTTACTGTGTTAAAAAATATTTTAGCTTTTTAAAAAATAACATAAACCTATAGTCTTGGATGGGCTAATCAATGATACAAGAATATGAAAGTTACAATGACAAGAAGACTACCAAATGCAAAATGTCCTAGAATATTTCTATTATTAGATGTCACATTTTATAGATTTTAGAGTAATTTGGGAAGGATTAAATTGGAGTGTATTAACCTCCAGCTGGCTGTGCTGTTACTGGAGTTGTTATGGATCAGAATGGCCTGGTCTCCTGACCAGGTATTAATAGACTACTTCTCAGCCACATTAAAGTGATTAATGAGATGAAAGGATAAAATACTTCACCTGCTGCAGTAGCTGTAGCCCTGAACACTGAATTAATGAGTGCTTTAAAAAAGGAATCTCAGGGTTTCTCAGTGCTATACCACCACAATGATTATTTATCTTGACTCATAATGATGGTGTTTGGAAATGAGTTAGTGCCTCTAGAATTAGCACACTCGAGAAGACTCAGTTTGAAGGAAATTATTCATTACATTAAAAATGACTTTGTATCATAAAACATGTTCCGCTACTAGATGACATTATTTAAATAAGTTGCATCTGTAATTTCATTGTGCATTGTTTTCCAGTATCAAAAAGTCTCTAAAGAGCCTCAGAATGAATAATAACTTTATCGTTGTTACCGAAAATACTAGATCTTAAATGCTACACACTCAGATGAACAATATCAATTACGGCAGCTCTAATTGATTTCAATGTGTGCAATATTTAAGACTGTATTACTGACTGCCATGTACTTATGCTTATCATATCTCCATTTTAAGTGGAAAAAAAACATTTATATAAGCCTGTACATATAAACATCATGTCCCGCTGCTGTATTTTTCCATTTAAGTTGAATGTATTTTTAATGTATTTGGTGCTCATAAATAATAGTGCTACATCCAATACAATTGTATGTCTTGTTAATCATTACCTCTATTAAGTACATTGAGACAAGTCTTGTTGGACTTTCTATCTGTCCAGCTGCGGCAGGATAATCAATCGTAGCTGGATACCAGCCTAGAAAATCCCAGGTGTTCTTCAGCATATCTCCCAGGCCCAATGCTGGAAATTTCAACAGTTTATCTAAAGATTGTTCATATTTATTTTTGGAATTTTAATAATGTTACTATTAATTTTTAAAATGTGCCCATTTATTCCTAAACATCACACTTTTCAACATCTTTTATGAGCACAAATATTGTGGAAATGAATGCCTAAATTTATGTTCAAGGTTGTATAATCCTGAAATGACCCTAATGCCGGGATTACACCATGGTATGATCTGGTCCGGGGCTATCCAATGTGAATCGAAGAGCCACGGACCGAATTTGCAAACAGAATCGGAGGGCACATATGCACTCCGATCCGGTTTGCAGCCGGAGTCTTGTTATCATAGCCGCAGCTGCTGATAATTCAAGATCGGGGCTAGCGGGGAGCTGGCCGCGATCCTGAACTGTCAGCAGGGGATAGCTGGTGGTACTAAAGTTCAGCACCAGCCGGCGCTGACTTCAGCACCCGGCATCCGGCTCCCAGGTGCAGCTCCGGTGCGATCCGGCCCAACAGACCCCCATGTTAATGGGGCGCCGGATAGCACCGGATGGGAGGATCCAGGAGGATCCGAGTGTCTCAGATTTTTCCCCCGGACACAAAAATGTTGCATGCAACGTTTTTGTGTCCGGGAGGAAAATTCGAATACACCCGGATCCTCCCAGACAGATGGAAACTGGATGGCAGATAGCTGCCATCCGGCTCCATCCGGCCATCTGATCCGAGGCTGTCTGGTTCACACTGGAAAACCCCGGATCGTATCATGTCGTGGTGTGAACCCTAAAGCTTTGTGCTGACTGTACATTTTTTGCTGCATTTTTTGCAGCATTTTTGCCGCATTTTTGTATCACCTTTTGTCACAAACCTGCATGCCTGTCCTTTCCCCAGCAAAGTCTATGAGAATTCTGAAGTGTTGAGTCCATGATAATTTTTTTCCTTGAGGTTTTGGTGAAGATTGTGGTCAAGACATAAAAAAAGATCATGCCAATTATTGTGGCATTTTAGCAGTGTTTTTCAGCCCTTCCAGCTTATGATTATAGTAAAAAGTGCATGACCACACTCTGCGCCAAAAACGTACCTAAAAAGTTTGTCTTTTGTGATGTGTTTTCCATCCACAGGATGCAGTTTAGCAGTGTTTTTCCTGCAGAAAATTCCTGCACCGAAAAAGCCACGTCGGCACATACATTAAGATTTCAGGAAATACCTGGTCCCAAAAGGACCATCATGCCCATTCTTCACGCCTCGACTCATTTCTCAAGACAGTTCATCAGGAGGCTGATGCGTAGTATGCTCCAAAAAGTCATGATGTCCACTGATAGCAAATGAATATGGCAGGGCAAGCCATATTTGGGATAAGTACCATTTTGAATATTACTCTATTCGGCCACTATTAAGTTCCCGGTGACTTGTGAGTTTGTTGCACTTTGTCTGGACACATTTTCTTTATCATTTTGCATTTTCACTTTGCTAAGTAATGGTGCGAAAGACCAGGGCCATATGGGAGAGAGTCCATGTGAGTGGGGGCACTATTTTTTGTATATCAGGGCACCAACCCCCATGGTCAGGTAGGGTACAGTTCCCAGGAATCACTGGCCTCCTAGCTTTACTCACTTTGGTGTGTGGATCTTTTCTTGATTATTCCGATTATACTTATCTGTTGGCCAACTGGTGTATTTCCTAATGAAGAAGTGGGGACTTGCTTTGAAATATATTAAATAAACCATCATATTCTTTATTACCTTCTTTTGATTAGATCATTCGGCAGCAGTGCAGATTATATACCATGATTTCTCTGATATCCTGCATCTCTTAGGCTGGGGTTCCACATAAGCCCTCAGTCCGTTTTTGGCTTCAGTTTTCTCATTTTTTTTTTCTAAGTCCAAAAACTGACATAAAACGGATTGGATGTAATAAACACCCTGTCCGTTTTTCTCTGGAGCTCCAAACATTGCCCTGTCCGTTTTTGAGTCAAAAACGTTGCTAGCAACGTTTTTGGCATCAGTTAAAAAACGCATGCGTTTTCATGCGTTTTTTTTTAACATGGGGCCCTATGGGAAACGCATGCGTGAACGCATGACATATGCGCACTTGCGTTTGCGCATGCGTTCGCGCATGCGTTTTTTTAATGAAAAGTCCAAAAACGTTCAGGAGTGCAGGAGGCTCAAAAAGCATCCTATAAAAAACGGATTGGTGATGAAAATCACTTCCAAAAACGGATTTCTATGTGTGACCACAGCCTTACTTGCACTGGTGCATATGGTCTCTGCAGCAGCTGCTTTAAGGATTTAATTTGGTTGTGTGTCACAATATCACAAGTTGAGCATTATTTTGCTTCCCTGGTAACCCCTTTTTTGCCTGGTAAGACCCTATTGTGCGTTTCTTTCCTCATTTTATTTATTGTTAGACCTGAGTCACACTGACGTGTGACTTACATGAGTGCATTGTGAGAAAATCTCGCATAATATTAGGCAGCTCAGACCTGCAAGCTTTTCTTCAGCCCTATTTGAGCTGAAGAAGAAATCAGAGCATGCTGCTGTTGACATTGAGTTTTGAATCACTCACACCCATACATGTCTATAGGTTTGAGTGAAACATTGCACTGCACTTGGATAACATTCAAATGCAGTGCAATATATGCCAAGGCTGGCAATGCAGAAGATGGAAAGATTAGCCTCTCTCTCTTCTCCCTCGCTGTAATCCAATCGCAGGATCAAATCACAGTGCCATGAGACTCGGCTCACGCTCGCAGCAGAGCCTGAGCCAATAGTCATTAGCATATTGCATCCCATACTCTCGCAGCTAATTTAATTTAATTTAATTTAGTGTGACTCTGGCCTTAAGTAAATTTTGTTTTCCTACACTATCTAATTAGTAGTGATGATCGAGCAGTAAAATGCTTCGATGCTTGATGCTCGGGTCAAGCATATCGAGATGCTAGGGTGCTTAACCCGAGCACCGAGCCCAATGTTAACCTATGGGAGACTCGAGCATTTTTCCGGCAGCACCCGCAGCAGCCTGGATAAACTGTAAAAATGTCACAAAAGTATAAGAACAGTGCTCAAATGACATGGGAACAGCATGGGAGGACCCCTTTAAGCATTTCTCACTCCCAGGTCACTGCGGTATTACGTCACTTTTAAGGACTCACAATAAAACGTCCAAAAACAAAAACAAAATGGATTTTCCTGGAGAAAATGGTAAGTGCTCATATTCACTTGTGAGACAGTGTTGGTGTATTTTTGCTATTATTACATTAAATATTAAAAAAAAAAAATTGAGAGGCACTCCGATGACCCATGGAAGAAACGTGGAGGAGGGCCTCTTTAAATATTGTATGTTTCCATTATTAGGAAGTGGGTCTTCCATAGTGTTGCCCTATGCAGGCTGCCAAAAATTGGGAGGCACTCAGCTGTCCCTTTTAAGAGACGTGGAGGAGGGCCTCATTAAATATTGTATGTTTCCATTATTAGGAAGTGGGTATTCCATAGTGTTGCCCTATGCAGGCTGCCAAAAATTGTGAGGCACTCTGATGCCCCTTTTAAGAGATGTGGAGGAGGGCCTCGTTAAATATTGTATGTTTCCATTATTAAGAAATGGGTCTTCCATAGTGTTGCTCTATGCAGGCTGGCAAAAATTGGGAGGCACTCCGATGCCCCATGGAAGAGTCACGGAGGAGGGCCTCTTTAAATAATGTACCTAATTATTAGGAAGTGAGTCTTCCATAGTGTTGCCCTATGCAGGCTGCCAAAAATTGGGAGGCACTCAGCTGTCCCTTTTAAGAGATGTGGAGAAGGGCCTCATTAAATATTGTATGTTCTCATTATTAGGAAGTGGGTCTACCATAATGTTGCCCTATGGAGGCTGCCAAAAATTGTGAGGCACTCTGATGCTCCTTTTAAGAGACGTGGAGGAGGGCCTCATAAAAACAACATTCCCATTACAAAGGAGTGGGTCTCCTATACTTGTAATGCCCACACACAAAGTATGGACTGAAACATTTACCCCTGAGTGGTATACATGAATATACTGTATAATTTCTTTTTTTTTGTTTACGGGCATCATAAACACCCTTTAGAAATATTATGTGGGTGCTGCATGATGGACCACGGTCACCCTGGTGATATGGTGGTAGAGGATGAGGAGAAGAAGTAGGACTAAAGCAAATAGCCGAAATTAGGAAGCGCATACCCATGTGTGGGGGTGAAGAGGAGCATAGGAATATAGATCCCCAAAAAAGATACTGGCTTTGACTTTATATTAAGTTGCTATCATTTGCTGGTGTTGAAAAGTCTGGCCCAATCCAGGCCTTGTTCATCTTGAAAAGAGTCTGCCTGACAGCATTTTCAGTTGACAGGCGGGTGCACTTATCAGTAATAATTTCCCCAGCAGCACTAAAAAGCTGCTCTGACAAAACGCTAGCGGTACGGCAGGCCAGGACTTTCAAGGCGTAGAAAGCCAGTTCATGCCATGTGTCCAGCTTGGAGACCCAATAATTATAGGGCACAGAGGAATCACGGAGGACTTTGGTACTGTTGGCAAGGTACTCCTTCAGCATCTTCCCAAACTTTTCAGTCCTTGTGAGATTACCCCGCGCCTCAGGGTCTGTGCCATGGGAGGGAGACAGCAATTTAATGGTCTGTGGAGCACTAGGATCAGGAAGAGTCAGGGAGATGGAAATATTTGTAAAAAGGCTTTATTAACCTCTTACAAGCCACAACGCGTTTCTGCAGCATAGCGCTGCCTTCATCAGGTCATGCAACAATGTGCCACGGGAGGGGCTGAGAAAACTCCCAGATCTTTGAGAGTGTTCCCCTTCCTATGCTGGATTGGTGTTATGTCTCTCTTGCCTGTATTCCTTGGTTGTCCACCGAACTGTGACCTCTGCCGCCAGCGTTTTCAGAAGGGAATTTTTTTTTACTAATTCTGCAACAAGGGCCTTCTTTTACTGCACCATTTTTGTAGACCACTCCTCCTCGGGAATAAGAGATAGAAAGTTCTCCTTGTAGCGTGGGTCTAAAAGTGTCACCATCCAATAATTAGTGTCACCAAAGATTTTGATAACGTGAGAGTCACAGGAAGGGCATCGTAACATAAAGTCAGCCAATGCGCACCAGATTGGTAACAGGCAAAACTTCCATGTCCTCCCCAAGAGGTTGACTGACCATGCTCTCATCCTCCTCCTCCTCCCTGTCTTCTGGCCATCCACACTTAACAGACAGTATGACAGTTGTGCAGGTAGTACCATCTATAGTGCATGAAACTAGCTCCTGTTCTTATTCCTCCTTTTCCTCCTCATTGTTCCCCAATCAACCTTGCGATGAGATGAGGTTGGGCTGTATGTAATCACCCTGTATGGTTCCTTGCTCCATCTCATCATGCTCCGCCTGCAATGCATCTTCTTTGATTTTGAGCAGAGAGCGTTTCAGTAGACAGAGAAGCGGGATGCATGGGGACATCACACGCCAGTCTGTTAGCCGAAAGCTGCAAATACTGCTGAAACCTGGCAAGGGCGGCCGAAGCAGTAGGTGACTTTCTAAAATGGGCACACAGGTGGCGTACTTTGATGAGCTGATCAGACAGCTCCAGGTAGGATTTAAGAAACCGCTGAACCATGAGGTTGAGCACATGGGCCACGCATGGTACATGTGTGGGCTCGCCTTGCCTCAGAGCCGCCACCAGGTTCCGTCCATTGTCACACACGACCATGCCTGGCTGTAAGTTCAGCAGTGTGAGCCACAGATCTGCCTGTTCTTTCAGAGCTGTCTACAACTCTTCAGCATTGTGGGGTTTGCCACCTTTGCATATTAGCTTTAGCACAGCCTGTTGTTGCTTGGCTGAGGCAGTGCTGCAGTGCTTCCAGCTTGTGACTGTTGTGCAGGGTGTACGGGAGGAGGTGGCTGAGGAGGATTACGTGCAGGAGTTGTAGACTGTGGGGGCAACGCTGACTGAGTTAGGGCCCACAATTCTTGGCATCGGGAAGACGTGTTCCGTCCCAAGGCCTGACTGGGTCCCGGCTTCCACTATATTAACCCAGTGTGCCGTCAGCGTGCTGTACTGTCCCTGCCCACAAGCACTTGTCCACGTGTCTGTGGTTAGGTGTACTTTCACAGAAACTGCATTGTTAAGGGCACGGTTAATGTTTTGGGACACATGCTTATGTAATGCGGGGACGGCACACCGGAAGAAATAGTGGCGGCTGGGGACACAGTAACGAGGGACGGCCGTCAGGTTGTGGAATGATTCCGTCTCCTCTAGCCGAAAAAAGGCAACATTTCAAGCGCAAGCAGTTGTGAAATGTGCAAATTGAGTAGTGTGGCCTGTGGGAGGTTGGCTGCAAATTTGCACTTGCTTTCCATGGACTGAGGTATGGATAACTGAACACTGCACTGGGACAAGGATTTGGATGTGTTTCCTGATGGTGGTATGTCTAATTGTGCAACGACAGGTGCAGGACAGGAGACATCTTGGCATGCACTATGGACAGGGGATTGGCTTGCACGCACAACAGTGGAAGAATCAGTGGTGTCGCCAGCAGACTCTACTCTTGGACCTTGGGGTTCAGTCCAGAAAGACAGGTGCTTTGCTGACATGTGCCTGATCATGCTGGTGGTGGTCAGGCTGGTAGTATTGCTACTCCTGCTGATGCTGACATGGCAGGTGGGGCAAATGGCCTTTTTGGAATTAGCAGACACCTTAAAAAACAGCCAGACTCAGGAAGACCTAAGAGTTTTACTGGCAACTCGTGTTGGTGTTACAGGGAACACTTCCCAGCGATCTCTCTGCGGACACCACACTGCTTCTTCCTGACGGTTGTGGTGCTACACCTCCCTTCCCCTGTGCGCAGCTGTCCTTGCTCTGCATGTCCTCCTGCCAGGTTGAGTCAGTTACTGGATCATCCACCACGTCGTCTTCCACTTCCGAACCGTGGTCCTCCTCCTGACTTTCTGACAATTGTGTCTCATCATCATCCACCCTTGTGACACTTTCCCACCATAGCCTTCGTGCGACCGTGGCTGCTCAAATATTTGGGCATCACTACATACGAACTTCTCATGCCCCACTTCAAGTGGAGTGGGTGAGAGGCCCGAATCTATCAATGGCAAACTGAACAGCTCTTCAGAGTGTCCAATTGTGGGATCCCACTTGGCATGGTTAGAGGAAGGAGGATCAGGGTGAGGAATATGCGGTCCAGACTCACGGCTACTGAGACTTCACTGTGTGGAAGACAGGTTGGTTGTGGTGGTGGCAAACTAACTGGAAGCATTATCCGCTATCCCACTAACAACTTTTTGACACTGCTCTGGAAGAGTGATGTGCTGCGGTCCCCTAGGAATTGGGACAGGAAGGTCATGCGAGAAGATGTGGGTGTTTGCTGTGGCACAATTCTAGCTTGCCCACGGCCTCAGCCTCTGCATGCACCAGCACATCCAGTCCCTTGTCCCTTGCCATCTGCCTTGCGCATTTTAAACAGTGTGATATTTGCTTTTTAAAAGTGTGCTATATACCCTGCCTTTATACACCTAAATTAAGTCATAGAAGGAATGTTTTCTAGATGAATACTATAGATGAGATGATATTAAAAGCTTGGACACCAGCCCCAGATGTGAGTGGTATACAGCTTCTGAGACACCGTACTGCACTAAATACACCTTCTGCCTAAAGAGAGCTAAATTAATCCTTAGAAGGACTGTTTTTGGATGGATGCTATAGTTGAGACGATATTAAAAGCTTGGACACCAGCCCCAGATGTACTGAGTGGTATACAGCCTCTGATACACCATACTGCACTATATAGCCCTCCTGCCTATAGAGAGCTAAATTAAGCCGTAGAAGGAATGGTTTTGGATGGATACAATAGATGAGATGATATTAAAAGTTTAGACATCAGCCCCAGATTTGCTGAGTGAAATAAAGCCTCTGGTACACCGTACTGCACAATATACCCCTGCTGCCTATAGAGAGCTAATTTACCCCGTAGAAGGAATGGTTTTGAATGGATACTATAGATGAGATGATATTAAAAGCTTGGACACCAGCCCCATATGTGAGTGGTATACAGCTTCTGATACACCGTACTGCACTATATACCCCTCCTGCCTATAGAGAGCTAAATTAAGCTGTAGAAGGAATGTTTTTGGATGGATACTATAGTTGAGATGATATTAAAAGCTTGAACACCAGCCCCAGATGTGAGTGGTGTACAGCTTCTGATACGCCGCACTGCACTATATACCCTTCCTGTCTATAGAGAGCTAAATTAAGCCATAGAAGGAATGGTTTTGGATGGATACTATAGTTGAGATGATATTAAAAGCTTTGACACCAGCCCCAGATGTGTTGAATGGTATACAGCTTCTGATACACCGTACTGCACTATATACCCCTCCTGCCTATTAAGAGCTAAATTAAGCTGTAGAAGGACTGTTTTTGGATGGATACTATAGCTGCGATGATATTAAAAGCTTGGACACCAGCCCCAGTTGTGTTGAGTGGTATACAGCTTCTGATACACAGTACTGCATTATATACCCCTCCTGCCTATAGAGAGCTAAATTAAGCCATAGAGGGAATGGATTTGGATGAATTCTATAGATGAGATGATATTAAAAGCTTGGACACCGCCCAAGATGTGCTGAGTTATATACAGCTTCTGATACACTGTACTGCACTATATACCCCTCCTGCCTATAGAGAGCTAAATTAAGCCATAAAAGAAGAGTTTTGGATGGATACTATAGTTGAGATGATATTAAAGGCTTGGACACCAGCCCCAGATGTGAGTGGTATACAGCTTCTGATACACTGTACTGTACTATATACCCCTCCAGCCTATAGAGAGCTAAATTAAGCTGTAGAAGGACTGTTTTTGGTTTGGATACTATAGTTGAGATGATATTAAAAGCTTGGACACCAGCCCCAGATGTGTTGAATGGTATACAGCTTCTGATAGACCGTACTGCACTATATACTCCTCCTGCCTATAGAGAGCTAAATTAAGCTATAGAAGGAATGTTTTTTGATGGATACTATAGATGAGATGATATTAAAAGCTTGGACACCAGCCCCAGATGTGAGTGGTATACAGCTTCTGATACACCGTACTGCCCTATATACCCCTCCTGCCTATAGAGAGCTAAATTAATCCTTAGAAGGCCTGTTTGTGGATGGATAGATGATATTTCAAGCCTGTACACCAGCCCCAGATGCCCTGCTGACTGGTATACTGGTACGCCAGTTTCCTATATACACTGCCTCCCTCCCTGACTATATACAGGTAGATTAGTCTTCAAATGGCCTGTTGTTTAGATGGATTTTGCAGCCCAGCACCTACACTACCTAAAAGGCCCAAAATCTGTTCCTCACTCAGCAGGATCTCTCCCTACACTCACTGACACTATGCAGCAGAGTGACGAGCACAGCGCCATCAGGTCTTATAAAGACCTGATGATGCTGTGCAGCCAGCCAATCACTGTAATGCCACAACCAACAGGATTGTGGCATTACAGTGTGTGGTAGCCAATCCCTGCATGTTATGGCTCTGTAAACAGTGCCGACATGCAGGGAGGGGGACAAGAGCATGTGCCCAAGCATCTCGGCGGTACTCAGTGCTCACCGAGCATACTGAGTACTGTGATTGCTCTGGCGAGTACCAAGTACCGCCGAGCATGCTCGCTCATCACCACAAATTAGGTAATCGCATGTTTCTTGCACATAATGTGAACTGATGATAAATTCACTCTGCTGTCTTCTTAACATAGAGTACAAATATCACATTTTCCAATTTGTAAGGATCCATTAGTAGTTGTAGATCAGTAAGTCAAATGTGAAACAGTAAAGAAATTAAATGTTATAGAAATATATACTTATTCACTCAAGCATCAAAATGTATCTGGAAGGTCAGTACCATATTTTTCGGGTTATAAAACACACTATTTTCCGCAATTTTTGGGGGGAAAGAGGGGTGTGTGTTTTAAAATCCAAAACTACTGTGAGCTGTAAGGGAGGGGGGTGGCTCTGGAGCAGTATTCGGGGACTGGAGGGAGGCTGGTGCAGGCTGAAAAGGCAGAGGCAGGTCCCGTGGGCCCACACATTATGGTCATGTAGTGCACTGCATCCCCTGTCCATCACCAGTGGGGGGAAGCAGCGCATATGACAGGAGAGTAACAAGCGGGCCCACAGATCAGCGGCTGCAGGCTGTGTAAATATTGTTTTCCACGCTTCTTTCATAGCTTGGAGAGCACTGACTATTCCGGCAATGGAAATTCACACTCACCTCTCTCCATCGCTCCCTGCAGCTGTCGCCATCCCCACTGTCTGTGCTGTCTTGTAATCCAGTCAAGTGAGAGGCACAACACAGTTACATCATTGCTGAACGCTTCTCATGTGACCAGATGCCTAGGATCAGCTGACAGATGGATGGAGTGGGCTGCAGGGAGCAATGGAGAGAGGTGAGTATGATCATTTATCATTTTTAAAGTGTCTGCCACTATGGGAGCCATATCCTGCATGGGGGCTCTGTACCAGGATGGGGGGCTGTGTTCAGCATGGGTGGCTCTCTATCAGGATGGGAAGTTGCTGTGTACCAGTATGCAGGGCTGTGAACATCTACAGTATCAGCATGGGGGTTGTGTACAGCATGGGAATCTCTGTAACAGGATATGGGGCTGCGTACAGCATGGGGGGGGGCTCTGTAGCAGGATGGAGGGCTCTGTAGAGCATGGGGGGCTCTGTAACAGGACAGGGAGCTGTGTACAGCATGGGAGGCTCTGTACCAGTTTGGGGAGCTGTGTGTAGCATGAGGGAGCTCTGTACCAGGATGGGGCTGTGAATGTGGCGCCCCGCAAATGCAGGTGTCACTGAGGGGTACTACTGTCGGGCCCACTGGGACGGGGGTACTCGGTACCGGACCGGTCTGCTGCTTGGGAAGTCACGGGTGGTCCTGGTCCGGACCGTGTCCCGGGCTCAGCAATAAAAGGGGATATTTACTGGGGTTGTCAGTCGTGACGCCACCCACTATATGCGGCCAGTGATGGGGCCGCCGCTGCTGTAGAACCTCCGGGGATGATGGAGTAGCAGCTTGGATGTAATAGTTCCAGTGGGTAGAACTGTGTTCCCCGGGGCAGTAAGGGTTAAGTCTATTGTGGAGTGTGTAGCACACTTACTTTGCAGACGCTGCAGGGATCTCTCCTCTTTGCTGGTGCTGACAGGCTGTAGCTCTGCAGGTGGAGGGCTTGCTGTATCCTGTATGGGGAGAATCGCTTTCATGCAGAAACACAAGGGAAGCAGTTCCAGGGTTTTCCGTGTTTACTCTCAGCTCTTCAAGTCACTTTACAGCTCAGTTACAGTTCTTACAAAGTTCAAGTACAGTTCTTAATACACGGGCACACTCTCCCTCTCCGGGTTCCCTTTGCTCCCTGCAGCCAGGCCTCTCTCTCTCTGTGACCCCTCACACAGTCTCTGTGTCCTTTCCGGCTATTAACTTTCTCAGCTTTACTTCTTTGTGTGCGACACTGGACAGTATGGCGGTGACTCGGGCCCCTGTGGGTCCTCCAGTTTGTCACTGAGCTGCCTGTCCTTTGGGTAGAGACCCTAACGTGTAGCTGTGGTCCCCCGTCGGTATCTGGGAATGCCGGGTAAACTACGGTTCCCTCTAGAGCCGACACTCTACTCAGCCCAACCTCCAGCAGTCCTCAAGTGTGAGGCTCTACCAGGCTCCTTCTCTCTGCGTCTCTCGGTATCATAGGAAGGACTTCTCTGCCTGCAGTCTGGTCGTCTCGGCTGTCCTTTAGGGCCCGGGTATCACCATCCCTCTCAGTCCTCTCACACTCCTGGTGGTATCAGCTTCGGACAGGCTTTCTCTCTCCTCCGGCTCACACTGGCTCGGTACAGATTCTGCGCTCCTAGGCCTTACACTCACAGGACGTGTGATTTCCAGTCTTTGCCTCTCAGCCTACCTCGGCCTACTGAACTCTTTCCTCCTCCCCCTTCCTATTTCTACTGTCAAGTCACCTGACTACGTGTGTCCCCAACCCACTCCTCCAAATCTACCACCCCTCAATCTCATAGAGTATCTAATCTCAGGGCTGGATGCTACCTTCTCTTACACGTGGGTTGTGTGGGCTGTGAGGGTGTTGGTGTGCAACAATGTCCTACCTGCCTGGCTGCAGTTTCCTCTTGTGGCCTCCTGGACGCAGGGGCGCCACACTCTCCCGGAGTTAACTAGCGCGTCCCCGCGCTGCCCGTCATGGATCCCCCTGAAAACATTTTTATTTTATAACAACAATAAACATTAAGTATTCTTGGTTTCTTCCCATCCGGGAGGCACGATTCTTCAAACGTTACTTTAACTATAAACAAGTGCATGGGTATATATACGTCATTACCCTTTCTAGACCTCTACGTGGTCTAATGCTACAACGCATTCACTTTCTTTAAAACACACATTATAAACTCTACCTTTCTTATCAAAAAGTATAAAAACATTCTTCTTCAAAAAGTGCAAAAAGGTTTCAAAATTCTCAAAAAGTCAAAAAACAGTTCAAAGTTCACGATTCAAAAATGCAAAGTCTCATGCACTACATCTCAAGTGCAATTGGTCTTAAAACCAAAGGGGAGCACACTAAGGTGCTCAACTATATACAATTCAACGTTCGTACCAGCTCATTGTTCGTGGTAGCCAATGTCAATAACATATAAAAGACAGACAGGGTAATGCTAGCATTCATTCAGGTATGGGATGGGGACAATAAGGAATACACCTCATTCCACACTTACAAGTCTTCTTCTTGCCTTCTCCTCTGGATGCAGAACCCGTGTTCATTCTTTCACCTGCTATTTCCATGGTAGCAGTTGGGATGTTCTCCTTCTGGGGTAAACCTCCAGGTTCTGTAGTGCAGTCACTAGTAGGTAACTTTCTGGGGTTTGAGTTACAGCATCCTTCTTTGGTGTAATAGTCTCTAGGATGGTAACAGGATCCGTATTCACTGCCACGTCCGTGTAGCTCGTTATTTCTGGATCATCAATGGACTCTGAGTACTCCAATGTTGGCATATCATCTTCTTCCTTGGGGTCTAAGCACAGTCTCTTAACTTTGATGCCGTATGGGCCACGCTCGCCTTGAACAATATGGTATGACACCCATTCTCCTACTTCCACTTGTCTGTCTGGATGGTCTGATGGCAATTGCTCTTCCACCTCTCTTTTATTAATGAAAATGTCACATCTGGTACCAGGTTCACGTGCAAAAGTGAATCCTCTTTCCTCTACGACCTTTACAATCTTTCCCTCATGCCGTGGGGATCTCTGTGTCTCTTTATCTCTTTGGGCGATATTTTTGGCCTCTTTAGCATGGGCAATCATGACCTGTTTCTGCACCTGCCGCTCTATCTCCTCTTTCTCCCACTTTCTTACACACCTACGGATATACTCCTCACGTGTAATTAGCTCTGCAGGGCCTACTTCACCAGCAGGATCTCCCAGAAAGCCCATCAGATCGTCACAGTCTTTATCTCGCTCCCACCAGCAGCGGAGCTGCTCCCCTCTCACCTCAGTGGTAGTCGGTGGTGGTATCAGGGCTGCGGCAACGCCAGATATCCCTCCGGTAGAGCTCCTAGTGGGTCGGCTTCTTTCTTGGCAGTACGCGGTGCAGCGCTGGGCACAGATAGATCCACTAGAGTCACGGTACGGCATGCGGCTTTGCTCTCTGCACGATCACGTGGCACTCCAACCCAGCCGGGTTGTATAGACAGGGTCTCATAGCTTTGGCGGTGTTCAATATCAATCTGGATCCGGGTCCTATGTTCCTCCTGGGCCCGTGTCATCTGCTGGGGTAGCAGTCGTAGCACACCCCGCCGGGTGTCTTGGACGTAGGAACGTTCTCCGCCGCCTGCTGCCATCTCTCTTCGGTCAAGTTCTTTCCCTGGCCAGGTTCCTACACCGGTTCGCTCCGTGGGCCCTCCAGGATCACTCGTGGTCTTCCGGGTGCAGCGTTCTCCTCAGCGTCCTCCTCTTCCGTCCTCACGTCTGGTAATGGCGACTGCTTTTCTTCCGGTTCCTCGTTCCACCCCTTCCTGATGACGATTTCCTTCTTCGTTCCCGCCAGCTTCTCATGGGTAGGAGAGTCTAGGGGCGAAGGCTCTTCTATCAGAGTGACGGCTGGCTCTCCCAGAGTTAAGGGGAGCCAGGGCGGGTCCTTCTCTTCGCGCCTTGGACCGCGCCGGCCCATGATGGGAGCTTTGGTTACGCCTCCTCTGCACATGGCGTTAGCCTCCCCTTGCCGCCATTAAGGTCAGATTTTGGCGGGAAAAGTCCAGAACATGTTCTTTAGGCGCACGGGGTCCACGGGGTAGATCCTGTTCGTGACGCAAGGTTGTCGGGCCCACTGGGGAAGTCACGGGTGGTCCTGGTCCGGTCCATGTCCCGGGCTCGGCAATAAAAGGGAAATATTTACAGGTGATTGTCAGTCGTGACGCCACCCACTATATGCGGCCAGTGATGGGGCCGCCGCTGCTGCAGAACCTCCGGGATGATGGAGTAGCAGCGTAGATGGGATAATTTCAGTGGGTAGAACTGTGTTCCCCGGGGCAGTGAGGGTTAAAGTCTATAGTATAGTGTGCAGGCTTGGTGCAATTCACTTACTAGCCAGATGCTGCAGAAATCTCTCCTCAGTGCTGGAGCTGACAGGCTGTGGCTCTTCAGTTGCAGGGTCGTTGTAATCCTGTATGAGGGAATAGCATTCACTCAGAGACACCAGGGAAGCAGATTCAGGGTTTTCCGTGTTTACTCTCAAAGTTCTTCAAGGCAATTTACACTTCAGTTACAGTTCTTACAATTCTCAGTTCAAGTACACGGGCACACTCTCCTCTCCGGGTTCCCTTTACTATCTGCAGCCAGGTCTCTCTCTCTGTGACCCCTCACACGGTCTATGTGTCCTTTCCGGGCTGTTTACGTTCTTTGTACACTTGGTGGGTGTCTCCGGACAGTATGGCGGTGACTCGGGCCCCTGTGGGTCCTCCTGTTTGTCACTGAGCTGTCTGTCCTTTGGGGTAGGGACCCTAACATGTAGCTGGGGTCCCCCATCGGTGTCTGGGGATGCCGGGTAAACTACGGTCCCCTCTAGAGCCGACACACTACTCAGCCCAGCCTCCAGCAGTCCTCAACTGTGAGGCTCTACCAGGCTCTTTCTCTCTGCGTCTTTCAATATCATAGGAGGGCTACTCCACCTGCAGTCGGTAGCTTCAGCTGTAAGTCTAGGGCCCGGGTATCACTGTCCCTCTCTCTCTCCTCACACTCCTGGTGGTATTGGCTTCGTACGTGCTTTCCCTCTCCTCCAGCTCACCCTGGCTCGGTACAGATTCTGCGCTCCTACACCTTACACTCACAGGACGTGTGAGCCTTTCTCCTGCTCAGCTTAGCTCAACCTTCTGCTCTCTTTTGGCCTGTTCTTGGTCTTTGCTGTTCGGCACCCTGGGCCTACTGAACTCCTTCCTCCTCCCTCTCACTATTTCTAGTGTCAAGTCACCTGACTACGTGTGTGCCCAACCTACTCCTCTAAATTCACCACCCCTCGCTTGCCTAGAGTCTCCAATCTCAGGGCTGGATGCTTCCATCTACTGTACGTGGTTTGTGTGGGCTGTGAGGGTGTTGATGTGCAACAATTGTCCTACCTGCCTGGCTGCAATTCCCTTTTGTGGCCTCCTGGACGCAGGGGCGCCACATAACGAGTCTAATGGGACAGCTTACGCATTTATATGATCATAGCTATGTCACTAAGTACCCACTTTATTTATTACTAGCCAGAATCCTACTCCACACTGATGAGGGGCAATACCCCGAAACAGCTGTATGTGGATGGATACCTGGCTCTGTTAATTCCCTTGTCATATCCTTAACTTGTAACTGAGTGGGATATTGACTAAAAGGGCCACTTAATATGGTGGTTATGGTGGTCTCTGCAACGATTCCACCCCAGGGCTGGGTCCTTCCCTGCAGGGATATCTGGCTAGTCCCGTGTTTGAGACTCTTAATCGAGGCTACACGGACCCCATTTGCATATTCAAATTTCCGGGGGCAATGCATTATGGATTTCACTGTGTTTGAGCGCTTTAGCCGGCTGCTCGCAGTGTTTTCCTTGACTGGTCTCCCTGAGATCAGTGAGTGCTTTGTGCTGTTTATTATTTTGGCACTATAGCATTTTTAATTTGTAATTTTTGGGGTATTTTGCTCATTTGTTGCTTTTATTGGTGTTTTCTATTTTGAGGACAGTGTGAACTCGTGCCACTGCAGAGTGTCACTTTAATTCCAGCCCTGTTTTATTTACACATGTTTTATTGTGACCCGCCCACTGGTCTATGGGAACTCTGTGTCCAGGAATTTACTGTAAGGGGGATGTCACTGGTGGCCTGCCCGAACCAGTACCCTAAGGTCACTTGGAAAATGGGAAAAAGCAAAAATGGGAAATAATAAAGTCTTGTGACGCCATCTACATATTCTTGTGATCTCACCAACGCTGCTGTCGGACCGCCGGGGATGGTGGTATTGAAGCCAGTTGATAACACTCCCTGCAGGTGGATCGGGATCCTTGGGGCAGTGTGGCTGCTGTGCTGGTTGTCGTTGTAGCAGCTCTGTGGATTAGCTTAATAGAATAAGACATCGGAGGCTGGCTGACTCTTTACGGGTACTTTATTGGCAACAGTTCTCAGTAGTTCAGGTACACAGTTACACAGTCTTTGCGGGTAGCTGGCCAGGTAGTCACGGCGGGGAATAAAGTCTCTTTGAGGCTCTCATAGTGTTCCTTCCTTAGTACCTTCACTGTCCTCTGTGTCTATGCTTGCACCTTCTTACTATCCTTGCGCTGTCCTGCACAACCCACTTGTCAACCAAGCCTGTTGGGTGCTATGAGATTACCCTTCTTCTCTAAGGGGCTCAACCCGGTTTAGTGCTTGTGGTGGGGCTGCGCATTCTGGATGAGGTCGGGGCTACTTGGCAAACCTTGCGACCCACCGTTATTGACAGTTAAGGGTTAGACTCGCCTGCACCATGATTCGGAGCTGGTACCCTATTGTGGATCAGGATTCCCCGGACTGTTAATGAGGTTTCGGCACTGAGTTTCCTCCTTCTGTCTGGGTCGCCACTCCTTTTTGGGCGCCCTCCCTGTTGTGTCCCTCTAGACTTGCTCCTTGCTTCGTCCCTCAGACTAGACTACTCAGTCTTAACTGATTCTGTCTGTTTGTTCCTGCTCCTTCTACCATAATGCTCCTCCCACTGGGGCTGGGTCTCCCAGGCAAACAGGTGAACCCTTTAGTCCCCCTATTCTAGGTGTTGGGATGCTGGGATAAGAGCCTCAGGTTGACTTTACACCTCCCCATGACAGGAATACTGCACACTCTATTATGGGTGCAGTACCCCTACTGTGGTGCACTAAGCAGTTGGGTGCCACAGTTGCAGTCCTGCATCCATAGGTGTGGCCTCCCTTGGAGCTGGACATGATATAATGTGCAGCATCCCATGGCTTGGTATTTTCTGTTGGGGCCCGTTCTGTGTGATCCAGTCCTTGTCAATTCACGTCGCTGACAGATGACAAGGAATTAGTACTAATGTTAGGCAGGACTGTCCCGATGAGGTCACCTTTTCATGGTGGGACAGCTTTATATGATCATTAGAGTGACCGGATCTCATAGCAGGGGGGGGGGAATGTCGGAATCTTGTTAGTTTGGACCCCACAAAACGATTCCACTTTCCAGATCTTGAGATAGCCAAAATTTGAGCTCGATCAAACGACATTAACCCATGCCACTCGTCGCTCAAAGTTTGAAAGAATCCAAATTTTTGGCCAAAAAGCTGACATATGGAGCCATAACTCCAGAACGGTAAGTAATAAAAACACGCTTAATATCTCAAAAGAAAGCTAATGTTGTTCTTCAAAATTTATATTTTATACATACATTTTTTTGTTAAAAAGTGTTTTGGAACTCTATTTTCAAACATATAGAGCCTTTTGTTCAAATGTTGCTGTTGCAGTAGGTTCTCGTATTTGTTGGATCACTAGACGGCAATGTTGTGGGTTTTAGAACTCCAGGAGCCATTCATCACGCTATGTGGATGGCAAAGGCTATTTACTGCTTAAAAAAGTTCATTTTTCGTCGTCAATTTAAGATGTCTAAAGAAGAAGAAAGTTCTGTGCGTGCCATTTCTGTTTTCCTAGTTAAAATTTATTGTAAAGCTTGGTTCAATGCTCCAAAAGCTCATCTTGCGCCAAAGCAAGATTTAGGTATTTTGCATAGTCTGTTAGACTATAAAGAATGTGACAACGACATTGCAGAAATAGCCCTGACCAAATTTTCGAACCATTTGTGGTATTTGAATGCAGAGTTGGTGGGATTATCGTTTTTTGATCCCACCATTACAGACGATGAAAAGTTGTTAATGGCTAATAAATTGCTCAGTAGCACAGATGAACCATCAGAGCACGCTAGGGCTGTAAATCCAAAAGTTAGGAAAGAAAAATTAAAAGAGGTAGTTGATGGAGGATTGGTAAATTTACTTACCAAAGAAACGTTTACATTCTTTGACCGATTTAATATAAAAACAGATTTCCTAAGACAAAATCCAAACATCTGGCCTCAAAATAATGACTTCCAAGAAGGATTGAAAATTGTCAAAACATTAAAAGTAGTTAATGATATGGCTGAGCGTGGTGTTAAATTAATAACCGACTTTAACGAGCTTCTGACAAAAGATGAAGAACAAAAGCAATATGTCCTGCAAGTTGTAAGCAAATGCCGAGCATTATATTCTGATGTTTCAAAAACTACTTTAACAAAAGCTCTAGAATAGATTAGATAACTATGTAAAATTATCACCTCATGTAGGTACTACGTCTGTATCTTTTCTGTGTCTGTTTTGTATGTATTATATACCTCATTTTTATATTTTAAAATAAAAAATGTCATTAGACTTATCAGAATTACTTGTTTTTTTTTATTATATTTCTACTTTAAACTCAAAAATATACCAAAAAAAACAACATTTATCCCTTAATAACAAAATATACAAAGTATGCTCCTAGTGGTACCAGATCACGTTCTTGGGGCTAAAAGCTGTTGTAACTCAGTTTGACTTAAAATAACAACAATTATGTATGAAATATAAATTTTGAAGAACAACATTAGCTTTCTTTTGAGATCTTAAGCGTGTTTTTATTATTTACCGTTCTGGAGTTATGGCTCCATATGTCAGCTTTTTGGCCAAAAATTTGGATTTTTTTCAAACTTTGAGCGACGAGCGGCACGGGTTAACGTCGTTTGATCGAGCTCAAATTTTCTCAATATATCTCAATATCTGGAAAGGGGAATCATTTTGTGGGGTACAGACTAACAAGATTCCGACATAGATTTTTTGTGGTCACCCTAATGATCATATCCATGTCACTAAGTACACTGATTATGTTTTTTTGCACTATAGCATTTTTACTTTTTAATTTTTGTGGTATTTTGCTCATTTGTTGATTTTTTGTTGTGTTTTCTATTTTGAGGCCAGTGTGAACTCGCGCCACTGCAGAGTATCACTTTAGTTCCAGCCCTGGTTTCCTGCAACTAGAGTATTCTGGGTACCAGTAAGCTGAGCAACAGTACTCAACTATAAGCAGCAGCTATAAAAGCAAACAGGATTGGTACCCCTCTATAAATCAATTGTAAGATAAAATCTAGAATGTGGGATCCAGTTTTGGGCTCCATATTTTAAAATAGATATTTGTAATTTAAAATCAGTTCAAAGGTTGGCAATTATATTATTATAAGGAATGGAAGGCCTCCTATATGATGAGAAGTTTGAAAAGTTGGGCTTGTTTAGCTTTGAAAAAAGACGTCTCAGAGGAGATCTCATGTATATGTATAAATACATGTGTGGTCAATACAAAAGACTGGTACATAACTTATTCCTTCCAAAAACAATACTATGGACCAGGGGGTACTCACTGTGGTAGACGAAAGGAGATTTCAGCAGGAAAGAGTTCTTTACAGTTAGAGCAGTCAGTCTGGGGAATGCCCGACCACAAGGGTAGTAATAGTAGACAATAGCGTAACTAACACAAGTATTTTTTCAACCTATGTAACTATATTCATGGAGTAGTATATATATAGGGACAAACAATGGCTTACTGTCATTTCATATGATCACATACCTTATCAGGTCCTCAATGTCCAAACATTCCCTTCCCTTCTAAATATATGCAACTTAGTTGTTACCAATTATCAAAATACATGCAAGTAAAAATTACATAATGGATGCAATAAATATAAATGGTAGGAAATATGCATGCCAGCATAAACATACTAATATAGAACAAAACTACAAAATCAATATTCATGTATATACACAGCATTTGCTCTACAAGTTATAAATCTTGAAGTATAATTTATTATTGTGTACCAAATTAAGACTCAGGGGAACACACAAAGAACAAACAACACAAAAGGAGGACGTACACCAGGGAGAGCAAAAATAAGAGAACAGTACTCTATGACACATCCACAATAATGTACAAGGCAATCAGAGTAAATATCTCATAAACAGGGGGACCTATATTTATGAACCATTGTATACTTCTAACTGTAGTGTCCACTTTACCTTTCACTTCTTAGTCCGTGTTATGCATTTTATTGCTGTGGACATCTCATAATGTTATAGAATGTTTAATGCATGGATTTGTACTTGATGTGTATTTACTCTGTTTTGTACATTATTGTGGATCTGTCATTGCATACTGTACTTTTATTTTTGCTCTCATCGGTGTAGATCCTTCTTTTGTTTTCTTTGTCTTTGAGTGCTACCCTGAGTATTAATTTTATATACATTAATAAATGTTACTTTTTCATTGCAATATGGACATATGGTAATGTTTTGTGTTTCCTTCCTTGTGGCAGTAGGTGCGACAAGTCATTAAAATCTATCCACTCCAATTATATTCTAATTTTGGATTTTATGATGATTATAAACTACTAGATGGCGGCCCGATTCTAAAGAATCGGGTATTCTAGCCTATGGTTAGCAGGGTATACGGGGGCTCAGTGGTTAGCAGACTATACAGCGGCTCGGTGGTTAGCAGAGTATACAGAGGCTCAGTGGCTCCTAGTCTGCTTCAGGGCAGAGTGGAGTGGTCAGGGGCAGAGTGGAGTTGTCAGGGGCAGAGTGCAGTGGTCAGGGGCAGAGTGCAGTGGTCGGGGTAGAGTGCAGTGGTTGGGGCAGAGTGCAGTGGTCGGGACAGAGTGCAGTGGTCGGGTAGAGTGCAGTGGTCGGGGTAGAGTGCAGTGGTCGGGGTAGAGTGCAGTGGTCGGGGTAGAGTGCAGTGCTCAGGGGCAGAGTGCAATGGTCAGGGGCCCGATTGCATCGGGAGCGCGGTGAAATGAATTGTGCGTATACAGGCGGGTCAGTGGGTAGCAGAGTATACAGGGGGCTCTGAGGGTAGCAGATTATACAGGCAGCTCTGTGGGTAGCAGAGTATACAGGCGGCACTGTGGGTAGCAGAGTATACAGGCAGCTCTGTGGGTAGAAGAGTATAGAGGCGGCTCTGTGGGTAGCAGAGTATAGAGGCGGCTCTGTGAGTAGCAGAGTATACAGGCGGCTCTGTGGGTAGCAAAGTATAGAGGTGGCTCTGTGGATAGCAGAGTATGATGTGGCGGGAGGCTGGAGGGGTGAGGAGAGGTGGCACTGGAGGGTGAGGAGAGGTGAGGCAGGAGGGGTGAGGAGAGGTGCGGCTGGAGGAGTGAGGAGAGGTGCGGCTGGAGGGGTGAGGAGAGAGGAGACTAGAACGGCGACATCACCGTTCGGCACACCTCTCCTCCTCCAGGCTGCACACCTCTCTCCCTCCAGGCTGCACACCAGCTGGCTCCGTATCCCCGGGGCCACTTGGCCTCCTGCTCGGCGTCCGGCACAGGGCTGACCCCAGAGCCTCGGCCCAGTCCAGGAGCGGAGGCCGGTCCGTGCGGCCGCCATTCCGCTGAGAGCCGTCAGCAGCCCCGAGCGCCATAAGTGAGGGGGAGGAGGCTGCACCTGTGAAAGCGGCCGGAGTGAGTGCGAGGCACCCAGGAGACGACCGGCATTAGCCGTTCATCTCCCGAAGTGATGTGTGGCGGGCGGGAGACGACCAGCTAACGCTGGTCGTCTTCCGCCCGTGATGTGTGTTTTACGCAGTGTAGGGGCGGCCGTAAGCGTGGCGGGGCTGCCTGAGTCCCGCTCCGCTTAGGGCCGGCATGTTGGTCCACCCTGGATGGGTGTAGCGCTGTGGTGACGTCACTTTGGCGATGACAAAGTGACGGAAATGCTGGCTAAAGTGACGGAAGTGAGCCTTCGGTTTTATATATTAGATATAGCAGCGCTATGGTATATGGCGGTACAGTATAGCACATGTATAGCAGCACTATAGTATATGGCAATATATTACAGTATATGTACAGGTGCACTATAGTATATGGTGGTATTTTATAGCACATTTATAGCAGCACTATAGTATATGGCGATACATTAGAGCACATGTATAGCAGCACTATGGTATATGGAAATACTCAGCTCCCCCACGCTCCTCCCCCCAAAAAATAAAAAAATCCTCAGTGAGGATACTCACCTGTCCGCCGGCTCGCTCCACCTCCGTCTTCTAGGTCCTACAGGCCTTTAGGACCCGTCGTTGCGTGGGAAACCGATCAGCTGATCGGTCACATGACCGCTAACTGCCAGGTGGGCAGGATGGATCAGGGGGGCAGGATGGTGACGGGGGGTGGAGTGGTGGCAGGATGGAGCGAGCGGGCAGAATGGAGCGGGGGGAAGGCAGGATGGACCCGGGGGGGCAGGATGGAGCCGGAGGAGCAGGATGGAGCCAGAGGAGCAGGATGGTGGCGGAGGTGGGTGCAGGATGGAGCCGGCGGGGCAGGATGGAGGCAGCAGGGCAGGATGGAGCGAGCGGGGCAGGATGGTGGCGGGGGGGCAGGATGGAGCGAGCGGGGCAGGATGGAGCCGGCGGAGGGGGTAGGATGGAGCTGGCGGAGGGGGGCAGGATGGAGCTGGTGTGTGTGGGGCAGGATGGAGCGGGCGAGGGGGGCAGGATGGAGTCGGCGGGGGGGAAAGATGGAGCCGGCGAGGGGGTTGGATGGAGCTGGTGTGGGGGGGGCAGGATGGAGGCGGCGGGGGGGCAAGATGGAGCCGGCGGGGGGGCAGGATGTAGCTGGTGTGGGGGGGGCAGGATGAAGCCGGCGGAGGGGGTAGGATGGATAGGATGGAGCGGGTGGGGGGGGCAGGATAGAGCCGGCGGGGGGGGCAGGATGGAGTCGGCGGGGCGGGGGGCAGGATGGAGCCGGCGGGGGGGCAGGATGGAACTGGTGTGGGGGGGGCAGGATGGAGCCGGCGGGGGGGTGGGGTGGAATGGCGCCGAGGGGGGGGCAGGATGGAGCCGGTGGTGGGGGGCAGGATGGAGCCGGCGGGGGGGGTCAGGATGGTGGTGGCAGGGGGAGGTACAGGATGGATGCGAGGATACTTACCCGTGTGCCAGCTCGCAGGACCTGTCGTTGCCTGGGAAACCGATCAGCTGATTGGTTTCCCAGGCAACCACAGGTCCTCAAGCCATGGAGGTAGAAGACGTAGATGGAGCGCGCCGGCGGACGGGTGAGTATCCTCTATGAGGCTTTTTTTTTTTTAGTAAACCAAGCAGCTTGGGGGGCCACGGGGGGGGGGGGCAGGAGGAGCCGCGGGGGGACCGCAGGAGCGAGGGTGGTGCGGGGGGCCGCAGGAGCGGGGGAGCCACGGGGGCAGGAAAAGCTGCGGGGGGGAAACAGGTGCGGGGGAGCGCGGGGGGGCAGGAAAATCCGTGGGGGGCTGCAGGTGCAGGGGAGCCGTGGGGGGGCAGGAAAAGCCGCGGGGGGGCTGCAGGAGCGGGAGAGCGCGGTGGGCTCGGAAACTGCGGGGGGGGGAGAAAGCGCGGGGGGTGGAGCGGAGGGGGGGTGGGGGGGGGCGGAGCGGTGGGGGGACGCAGGTGTGGGAGGGGGGGAGGAATAGCCGTGTTTTGACAGCGGCTCGCGGTGGGCGCTAAAGCGCCATTGCTCGCCGCCATCTTGGATCACCCTGAGCGGGTGTAGTGCCCAAGCCACTTCCGTCGTGTGACGTCATTTTTGTTCCTTGAAGACGGAAGTGGCTTCGGCTGTTATATATTAGATATATGCAATTTGTTCAGATATAGTTTTCTAAGGTTAAAAATGTTGCCAAGTACATATCAACTAATTACTGATGTGACACTGTCCATATTTATAATTACATCTCGATACACACCCATTCAACCATATGGTTTTATGTGCAGTGGACAAAAAGTGTCCTTAACTAAAATATTCTTGAGATTCTGACATCTTCTAAGGGAAATTGACTATTTGCTAATTTTACAAGTTCATTGTCGCTCTTTACAATATACCAATTCTAACATTAAGTAGATTACACAAATCTTTTATCTGTTTTTGTATTGCCATGAGATTGTTTTAAAGTTATTATTATTATTATTATTATTATTTATTTATATAGCGCCATTATGTTCCATGGCGCTTTACATGAGGATAAGGGAGACAAAAACAAGTACACTAAATCTAGGCGATCAGGACGTACAAAGTTCTTTGCTATTCTTCATATTTGTTCCCTGCAAAGACTTATTCACTATAAGTTCAGAGATACTTCTAGATATTTGGTTTAACTAAATATCTGGCTTGTATCTGGAACATTTCTTCATCACTATTACTTATTTTTAAGAAAAAAAAATCTTATATGGTACCAGTTTTTTAATCTATTATACATAGCAACAATTTCTGAGCAGTTGGTTTACAATAACTACTTGTGTACAGTTTTCCGTACAGTCAATAGATTCAAAATGTAAGTAGTGTTACTCCAATATAAACTATTTTAAAAATCTAAAAAGATAAGTCAATAATATTAAACTATTTATTTTATAAAAAGGAAAATTATTAATTATCATAAATCTGTGAGTGACATTACTTAACCATACATTAGTCTTTACTGTCATTAAAGGTATAACCTTTCTTTTGCAGCAAATCTGCATTTAAAGGGATCCTGTCACCTCCAAAATGCCACCTAAGCTAGCAAAACATGTCCCTGCAGCATCCTATCACTAATCTCACACTTCTTTTGTCTCCTAAAAGCATATAATTAGCAGGGGCTATATTCTTTAGCTCCTATGGCGTGTGATTTTGCAGCCTGAATGACCCACCTTCTCTCTGTCTGTGCTGCTGTGATGTGCAGCTGAAGGCAGGACTAATGATTTGCATTCTGTGAGTGATAGAGAGGGGGGAGGGCAAAGCCTGCACAAGCAGAGCACGCAGACAGAGAGAGGGTGGATCCTGGAGCCTGCAAAACAACACGCCCTAAGGGCTAAAGAATATAGCCGCTGCTAATTATAATCACTAATGAGTAAGTATTAAAACGTTTTTATGCACTTTCACAGGATGCTTTTAGGAGACAAAAGAAGTGTGAGATTAGTGATAATATGCTGCAGGGACATGTTTTGCTAGCTTAGGAGGTGTTCTAGAGGTGACAGGATCCCTTTAAAATGTTTTCATAATTATTGATGAGTCCTGCACATCAGCTAGGAAGATTTTTAGCCCATTCCTCACTAAAAACAGCTTCAACTCTTATGATGGTGTTTTTTTTTCCATGAACTGCTCATTTCTACAATATTTCTACAGGATTTAAGTTAGGACTTTTACTTGGCCATTCCAAAACTTTAACTTTCTTCTTCTTTTACTATTCTTTTGAAGATCAATATTTATGCTTTGGGTCATTGCCCTACTGCATAACTAATGTTATCTTGAGATACCGCTCAAGGACAGATTTCCTGATAGTGTACTGAAAAAAAAATCTGAATTCTTTGTCCCATCAAACAGGCCTAAACCATGATACTACCATTATCTTGTTTCATGGTTGATTTAAAACTTTATGCTGTAATGAAGTGTTTTTATTTTTCTCCAAACATCGCCTTTCATATATACCAAACAGTTTAATTTTAATCTCATCCGTCCACAAAACATTGCTCAAATCGCCTCCTGGCTGGACCAGGTGATTTTAGTAAATTGTAGACAGGTAACAATGTTCTTTTTGGAGAGCAATGTCTTTTCCATTACAATCCTTCCATGCACACCATTGTTGTTCAGTGTCTAACTAACTGAAATTGGACTCATTATCATTAACATTAGCTTTAGTTGCTTTGAGGTTTTCCTGGGTTCCTTTTGTGATTTTGGTGACTATTATATGACTTGTTCTCGTATTGATCTTTGTTGCTCGACCATTCTTGGGAAGGGTAAATATATTCTTGAATATCCATCCATTAACAATCTATTTGACTGTGTATTGTTTGAGTCTAAAATCTCTAGAGATTAGGGATGAGCAAGTATACTCCTTTCTATTCCCTACTCGCAGAATAGTACGGTATTTGGGCTACTCGTTACTCAGTGAGTTTACTTGTTATTACTCTTTACCAGAAGCGAGTCCAATGTAAGTCCAATGCAAGTCAATGGGAAATGTGAGAACTATGCAGCTGGACCCTACAAAGCAGTCTGGGGGCCTGAGGGAAAGGCTGAAATGGATGCATGATTGTTTAAAAGCAGGCAGTAAAAAGCCGCCAGCTTTTTTAAATAATCAGCTGATGCATGATCCCTGCCCTGTGCTTCGTTCCCCACCAGGTGCTTTGCTCCATGCCTGATCCCTTGTTCCCCATCCAATCCTCCATTCCCCACCCGGTCCTCCACCCCCAACTGATTTTTTTACTCCCTGTCCGGTCCTCCACTTCCTGCCCTGTTCTCCACCTCCCCTCCACTTGCTGGAAGCAAGCCCACTGGCTTTTTCAAATTTACCGCTTGCTATTTCAAACAATCAGCTGATGCATTAGCTGATTGAAATAGCCTGCAGTAAAAATCTGGGCGGTAAAAACACTGCTGGCTATTTCAAATGATCAGATGATGCATTAGCTAATTGTCTAAAATTGCTGGAGGTCTTTTGACCGCCCGGATTTTTACTGCCAGCTATTTCAAACAATCAGCTGATGCATTAGCTAATCGTTTGAAAAAGTTGGCAGTAAGAAGAATCTTTTTACCACCGACTTTCCCGTCGGATTTTTCAAATGATCAGCTGATGCATCAGCTTATTGTTTGAAATAGCCAGCAGCAAATTTGAAAAAGACGGCGGACTCACTTCCAGCAGGTAGAGTTGAGGCAGAGAACAGGGCGGGAAGTGAAGCTTGGGCAGGGAGTAGGAAATTGGTTGGGGGCAGAGGACCAGGTGGGGAATGGAGGATCAGGCAGGGAGTGAATCACCGGATGGAGAGCGAAGCAGCGGGTGAGGTGCATGCATCAGCTGATTGTTTAAAAAAGCCAGAGGCTTTTTACTACCGGCTTTTAGTCAATCATGTATTTATTTAAATCTTTTCCTCAGGACCATAGAAGGCTTTGAAAGGTTCAGCAGAAAATTACTCACATTTCCCTTTAACTTACATTGGACTTGATACTCGTAACGAATATGCGAGTATTAGAGCCTACTTTGTTATGAGTATAGCGAGTGTGAATAGTTCACTACTCGCTCATCCTTACTAGAGATGGATTTGTAAGGCTGGGTTCACATTTGCGGACCCCTCCGCAGCGTTCTGCGGAGGGGATCCGCAATGTGACCGCAGCAGCCACAAGCTCCTATCTTTATAATGGGAGCGCACGGTGCTGCGCTTGACCGCGCAAGACCGTGCGCACCTATTCACTCCCATATGTGATCTGTGCGCAGGCGGATGCCTGCACACAAATTACACAGTCTCGTCCGCACCAGGGACGTGACATGTTGCATTCCTGGTGCGGACGAGACTGTGTGATTTGTGCACACAGATCACATATGGGAGTGAATGGGTGCGCACCGTCATGCGCGGACAAGCGCAGCACTGTGCGCTCCCATTATAAAGATAGGAGCTCGCGGCCGCTGCGGTCACATTGCGGATCCCCTCCGCAGAACGCTGCGGAGGGGTCCGCAAATGTGAACCCAGCCTAACCCTTTTCAGCCGCAGAGCATGAAAAACTATGTTTTGGTAACTCTCAGAAATCTCCTTTGTACATTCCATTGTACACTTTCACAAACATCGATAGATCCTTGCGTTTTAGATAAAAAATGTTGTCCATTCACATCTGAGTGCAATCTCATTGATTTAAAACCCACAAACTATAATTTTATATTTTTTTATTCAAATGCTTAAGCTTGTTCACATATTTTTACCATACAGACATGTGATGCTGGACCAAATTCAATATTTAAAAAATTGCAGTATTTTGGACTCATTTATTTTATTCTCTATGTTGGCTTTCAGGATTTGTGTGAATATAGTTGTAGTTTTAGTTTTGTAGTTAACTTTTTTAACCAAACATACAGTACAAATCCTTCCATTAGATTACATAAATAAAAATGAAAAACATAAAAATGTGTAAAAAAGGCCATTATTGATTATGTAAAGAAAAAAACTAAAAAAATAAAATGTGTATATATTATATTTTTATAATTTTTATTTTTTTAATATTTTTACACTTTTTTGTTTTGATGTATACAATCCATTGGAAGGTTGTTAATGTTTAGTTACACATTTTTAGCAAGCTTTGGTTACAATTATATCATTCTTTCCTCTACACATTTTCCTCTTTTACTATTGTGTTGAACATGTTGTACTGTCAATTCATAAGAATGGTTACTTGCAATTTTCTTCTCCTCCCTCTCCCTCCACATCACTTACTCTAATTAGTCAATCCTCTATATAAGAACTCACATTTATATTTTGCTGATCACTGTTTTTTACCTAATAGCAAATTTTTAAATAATACCTAAAGAAGGTAATTTTCATTATATAGCCGAAATGTGTTGTATTTTACAGGTTTTATTCAGTTGCTCTTTTACCTGGATTTCCTGGGAAGCACCACTGTTTGCAGTTTGGATTATTTTTCCTATTATTTTTACCTATGGGAACCCATAGGAGGATTTTGTCCATAGTATCCAGTTTGACCAGTTAGTATCATACTAACTCATAGTATCCAGTTTGACCAGTTTGAGGGATAACTCCAAGATATACCGTATATACTCGTGTATAAGCCGACCCGTGTATAAGCTGACCCCCCTACTTTTGCCCCCAAAACCTGGGAAAATCTATTGACTCGCGTATAAGCCGAGGGTGGACTCCAGCACAGGTATACAACCCCCAGCAGTGAGGTATACAGCAGCCTCCCCAGTGGTAGTATAAAGCAGCCTGCCCAGTGGTAGTATACAGCAGCAGCCCCAGTGGTAGTATACAGCAGCCCCAGAGGTATATGCAGCCCCAGAGGTATATGCAGCCCCAGAGGTGTATACAGCAGCCCCAATATACAGCAGCCCCAGTGGAATTGCAGTCCCAGTGGTATTGCAACCCCTATATACAGCAGCCCCAGTGGTATTGCAGCCCCTATATACAGCAGCCCCAGTGGTATTGCAGCCCCAGTGGTGTATACAGCAGCCCCTATATACAGCTGCCACAGTGGTATTGCAGCCCCAGTGGTATTGCAGCCCCTATATACAGCAGCCCCAGTGGTATTGCAGCCCCAGTGGTATTGCAGCCCCTATATACAGCAGCCCCAGTGGTATTGCAGCCCCAGTAATGCAGGGCCCCTATATACAGCAACCCCAGTGGTATTGCAGCCCCAGTGGTATTGCAGCCCCTATATACAGCAGCCCCAGTGGTATTGCAGCCCCTATATACAGCAGCCCCAGTGGTATTGCAGCCCCAGTGGTATTGCAGCCCCTATATACAGCAGCCCCAGTGGTATTGCAGCCCCAGTAATGCAGGGCCCCTATATACAGCAGCCCCAGTGGTATTGCAGCCCCAGTAATGCAGGGCCCCTATATACAGCAGCCCCAGTGGTAGTATACAGGCAGCCCCAGTAATGCAGGGCCCCCCCTCATGCTCCGGTCTCCTGTAAAGCAAATTATACTTATCAGTGCCCGCTGCCGTCCGCGCCCGCATCTGCCGACATCCCGATCCTCCGTCTTCATGCATCTTCTTCCTGTTTCCTGTGCGCGTCGCCGGTAATGACGTCATTGCCTGCGACGCGCACAGAAGCAGGAAGAAGATGAATGAAGATGGAGGATCGCATGTCGGCAGCGGCGGGCGCGGACGGCAGCGGGCACTGATAAGTATAACTTGCTTTACAGGTGACCGGAGCATGAGGGGGGGGGCCCTGCATTACTGGGGATGCGGGGGCTGCTGTATACCGCTGTATACAGCAGCCCCCGCACTGACTCGCGTATAAGCCGAGGGGGGTACTTTTCAGCCCAATTTTTGGGCTGAAAAACTCGGCTTATACGCGAGTATATACGGTACATAATCTTGAGATCCTTTTGGAGAAACGCTTACCCCTTAGACCCCACTTTACCTCCAAGTCAGCCAGCTCAGATCTCATACTTTGCACTGACAAGGAGCAACACTTCGAAACACTGATTACAATTACAATTATGAATCCTAAATACTATGACAATGCTCATTAAATGGTCGCATTTAACTTTTAGGATTGTTGTATCCAATGGTTGGAACTAAAGTTCAAGTCTACTTCCTTTCTCAAAGGGTGCGTTTACGTATAGAACTGAAAGGGGAATGAAAAATCTTAGTTAAGAGGAAATATTACATTTATTTAGTCTTGAGAAAAAAATGTCTAAAAAGGAATATGATTAAATTGTATATAAATAGCCCGAATAAAAATATGGTTATTAGCCATTTTATGTAAAGTCCCCTTAAAACCCAAGGAGGTAATCTATCTGTAGAAAAAAGGTCCAATTTCCAGAGGAGAAAAGTCTTCGTGATATGAGAATTTTCTGTCTACCCCAGAAGTTGGTCATAGAAGGCACTGGATTTTAAAAAGGTGTAAGATGTTTATATAGAAGAAAATAAAAAATTCTTATGTACATGTATACATTTATTATTCTGAATGTTAATGGACACTTAGGATCAGGAAAGAGATATCTGGTAATGCAGAGCAGATTGGGTACTGCATTATTGTTGTAAGCATGTATCTTATTCCATTATCTTCTCACATTTCTCAGTTGAACTAGATAGATAAGATCTCCTTTTTTACATGTATTATGTAACTATGAGAAGCACTGGCCTGAAACACAGGGTCTATACCACAATAGCTATACAATGAATAAACACTCCACTGGCCTATCAGAGGCCAGCAGTTAAAGTCATGTGATGTCATGCCCGCATCACTCCTCTACATTTCTTGTGGAGAACAAAGAAGGAGCTGCTCACTGTAGGAACATCTGGATAAAAAGAAGACACAAAAGGCGCAAATGGGTCTTATCGTTTAGAGAAGATGAACCTCCCATGAGTGTATGTGCTCACCTGGTTTGATTGTGATGACCCACAACCAGTATATTCGCAATTCGCATGGACAGGTGCTGCTGGATCTGCACCTCCACGTGTCGTATCCAGAAATCGAAACAGGGTCTTGGTGCTTGTATGATCCGTGCTTCCGTCCCTGCACCTTACTCAGCAGGGACGGCACCGAAATGCATTGCAAATAAAGGAACTTTTTGAAGGAGCCTGGTCTCCCTGTTTTTTAATCCCGACGGCAGCGCGGATCATACAAGCACCAAGACCCTGTTTGGATTTCTGGATACTGTAGGAACGTGACTGTGGAGAAAGACTGGAAGAACAAAGTAGTGCACATTATGACTTACCCTTGTATGTAAAGAGATAAAATATTAGAAACAAGGTTCACCTTTTGTGATGGCGAGAGTCACAACTACATAAGTAGTGAAAAAGCATTGCAGCAGCAGCTCCACGTAGTAAATCGCTGAAGCCAAAGGTGTAAGTGTTAAATTGCACTTTGATGGAGAAAACCACCAGCCAGTGAGTAAAGCAGTTCATGTTTTTTGTTAGCCACTGGGTTTCTGAGATTAAAGCTCCTTCATCAGGACAAGCCTCAAGTGGTTTTGTGTCCCGATGAAGGAGTTTTAATTTCAGAAATGCATCAACTAATGTTTTTTTTTTTATTAACGGCAGCACAGTTCATCGCTTTCACCTTTCACTTCACTATGGGAGCATGGAGAGGTAAGAAGAGCTGTGTTTTTTCTTTTTGTTTTTTAATGTGTTGGAGAAGCATGCATTATTACAGAATGGGGCCAGGATAAGGGACATTGTTACAGGAAGGGACCTAAGGCAGGGGAAATTATTTCAGGAAGGGGGCCAGAATGGGGACATTTTTATAGGAGGGACTAAGGATGTGGGATATTATTTCACAAGGTATATCAGGACATTAAATGTTATTATAATATTATTACAGGATGGGCATCATTATCACATAAAGGGTCACAGAACAGGAGACATTATTACAGGAAGTGTCCAGGAGTGGGTATATTACTACAGGATGGGTGTCTATATTGCAGGATGGGAACCTTATTATAGGAAGGGACCCAAGACAGGGAAAATTATTACGGAAACAGGCTCAAGACAGAGGACATTATTACAGGAGGTGTGAAAGACAGGAGTCCCAGGATGGGGGCATTACTACTGAATGGGGAAAGGATCGGGACATTATTATAAGATGGAAACATTGCTATATGAAGGAGCACAGCACAGGGGTCATTATTACAGAATATAGGCCATGATGGATCATATTATTACAAGATGGGAACTATCCAGTGCTTTTTTTGCAAAAAAATATTTCCTGGAACGCCTCTCGGAGCCGAGGGGGAGTGGGGGGCGGGGCCTGGGGGCGGGGTTAGAGGCGGGCTGCCGTCAGGGGCCGAGCGAGATTAATATATTTAATATATTAATATGTTTGCTCCGAATGTTGCACCCGGTCTTATTTTCAGGGGGGAGGCATACACACACAGGGGCATACACTCACAGGGGCATACACTCACAGGGGCATACACTCACAGTACGGTGGCTCAGTGGTTAGCACTGTATATGGTGGCTCAGTGGTTAGTACTGTATACGGTGGCTCAGTGGTTAGCACTGTATACGGTGGCTCAGTAGTTAGCACTGTATACGGTGGCTCAGTGGTTAGCACTGTATATGGTGGCTCAATGGTTAGTACTGTATATGGTGGCTCAGTGGTTAGTACTGTATATGGTGACTCAGTGGTTAGCACTGTATATGGTGGCTCAGTGGTTAGTACTGTATATGGTGGCTCAGTGGTTAGCACTGTTTATGGTGGCTCAGTGGTTAGCACTGTATACGGCGGCTCAGTAGTTAGCACTGTATACGGTGGCTCAGTGGTTAGTACTGTATACGGTGGCTCAGCGGTTAGCACTGTATACGGTGGCTCAGTGGTTAGCACTGTATATGGTGGCTCAGTAGTTAGCACTGTATACGGTGGCTCAGTGGTTAGCACTGTATGGTGGCTCAGTGGTTAGCACTGTATATGGTGGCTCAGTGGTTAGCACTGTATACGGTGGCTCAGTGGTTAGCACTGTATATGGTGGCTCAGTGGTTAGCACTGTATACGGTGGCTCAGTGGTTAGCACTGTATATGGTGGCTCAGTGGTTAGCACTGTATATGGTGGCTCAGTGGTTAGCACTGTATGGTGGCTCAGTGGTTAGCACTGTATATGGTGGCTCAGTGGTTAGCATTGTATGGTGGCTTAGTGGTTAGCACTGTATGGTGGCTCAGTGGTTAGCACTGTATACGGTGGCTCAGTGGTTAGCACTGTATACGGTGGCTCAGTGGTTAGAACTGTATACGGTGGCTCAGTAGTTAGCACTGTATACGGTGGATCAGTGGTTAGCACTGTATATGGTGGCTCAGTGGTTAGTACTGTATACGGTGGCTCAGTGGTTAGCATTGTACGGTGGCTCAGTGGTTAGCATTTTCGCTGCCGTGCTATGGAGTTCATAGTAAGAGAAAAGAGAAGGAGCGCAAATGTGAAGCACCTCAGGGTAAACCGTATTGCAGGGAGAGCGGGGTTTCCACTCACCTTGTGGAGTTGTACTAGCTGGGTACAACTCCAGTGATAACCTCCTGTGGAGCAATACCAAACAGGGCGTCCCCGAGAAAAATCCTCGTGCCAGGGAGAGAGCAGCGTCACTTCCACCAGTCACGTGATCCGAGGCAGTGACGTCAGATAGGTCCTAGTAGTCCTCCAGACTTGGATAAACAGGTCCTTTAATAAATGATGCCTCTCTTCCAAAGCTGCTGAACCGCATGGTCCCTCAGAAGGGAGAGAAGTGCACAGAAGAAAAAAATAGTTGCGGTTCTGATAGCGCTAAGGAAGGAGGGCAAGGGGAAATTGTTGTAGTAAACAGACCTTTATTAAAAACACGGTCCCTCAAACTCCGCTACGCGTTTCGACGTTACCGTCTTCATCAGGTGTCCTCTGCACTCCTCCCATGCCATGTCCTCTGCACCCCCCTCCACGTCCTCTGCACACCCCCCATGTCCTCTGCACACCCTCCTCGTTCTCTGCACACCCCCCATGTCCTCTGCACACCCCCCTCGTCCTCTGCACACCCCCCTCGTCCTCTGCACACCCCCCATGTCTTCTGCACACCCCCACGTCCTCTGCACACCCCTCCACGTCCTCTGCACACCCCCCTCGTCCTCTGCACACTCCCCACGTCCTCTGCACACCCCCCTCGTCTTCTGCACACCCCCCACGTCATCTGCACACCCCCCTCGTCCTCTGCACACACCCCTCGTCCTCTGCACACACACCCTCGTCCTCTGCACACACCCCCATGTCCTCTGCACACCCCATGTCCTCTGCGCACCCCCCATGCCATGTCCTCTGCACCTCCCCTCCACTTCCTCTGCACACCCACACGTCCTCTGCACACCCCCCACGTCCTCTGCACACACCCCCATATCCTCTGGACCCCCCATGTCCTCTGCACACACCCCATGCCATGTCCTCTGCACCCCCCCTCCACGTGCTCTGCACACCGCCCATGTCCTCTGAACCCCCCTCCATATCCTCTGCACACCCCCCTCGTCCTCTGAACATCCCCACGTCCTCTGCACATCCCCACGTCCTCTGCACACCCCCCTCATCCTCTGCACCCCCCATATCCTCTGTACACCCTCCTCGTCCTCTGCACACCCCCCACGTCTTCTGCACACCCCCCTCGCCCTCTGCACACCCCCCACGTCCTCTGCACACCCCCCACATCCTCTGCACACTCCCCACGTCCTCTGCACACCCCCCTCGTCCTCTGCACACCCCCTTCGTCCTCTGCACCCCCCCTCGTCCTCTGCACACCCCGAGACTCGCCAATGCAAGTCTATGGGTCCGACAAAATCACAGACAGCACACTGACAGCACACGGACCATCCGAGAGGCATGTGTTTTTTTCACGGATACATTAACATTCTGCAGCTGAGAACACTGTAAAATGTTCCTGTAAATGATTCTACACTAATAGATGCTGAGAAAAAACACGGATTGATTGCACACGGATATGATCTGAGAATCTGAGAGAAATGTCAGACACTCACACAGCAGTTGGATGCCAAATGGACAAAAAAACAGATGTCACTTGTCCGACTCTCCTGGATGAGAAACAGACCGATTTTAAGGCGGCGGGAGACAGTGTAGCACCATGTCCTCAGCTCTGTGCTGTGCACAGTGTACCACCATGTCCTTAGTTCTGTGCACAGACAGTGTACCACCATGTCCTCAGCTCCGTGCTGTGCACCACCATGTCCTCTGCCCACACTCCACCATGTCCTCTGCACCCCCCTCCATGTCCTCTGCACACCTCCCATGTCCTCTGCGCACCCCTCCATGTCCTCTGCACACCCCTCCATGTCCTCTGCACACCCCTCCACGTCCTCTGCACACCCCTCCACGTCCTCTGCACAACCTCCATGTCCTCTGCACATCCCTCCACGTCCTCTGCACACCCTTCGACGTCCTCTGCACCCCCCCTCCATGTCCTCAGCACACCCCCCACGTCCTCTGCACACCCCCCACGTCCTCTGCACACGCCCCACATCCTCTGCATACCTCCCATGTCCTCTGCACACCCCTCCATTTCCTCTGCACACCCCTCCACGTCCTCTGCACACCCCTCTACGTCCTCTGAATACCTCCCATGTCCTCTGCACACCCCTCCATGTCCTCTGCACACCCCCCATATCCTCTGCACGCACCTCCATGTCCTCTGCACACTCATCCACATCCTCTGCACACCCTTCCTTGTGTTCTGCACACACCCCCATGTCCTCTGTACCCCCCATGTCCTCTGCACACCCCCCATGCCATGTCCTCTGCACCCCCCCTCCACGTCCTCTGCACCCCCCCTCCACGTCCTCTGCACACACCCCCACGTCCTCTGCACACCCCTCCATGTCCTCTGCACACCCCTCCATGTCCTCTGCACGCCCCTCCATGTGCTCTGCACGCCCCTCCATGTCCTCTGCACACTCCCCCATGTCCTCTGCACCCCCCATGTCCTCTGCACCCCCCTCCACGTCCTCTGCACACCCCCATGCCCTCTGCACACCCCCCTCGTTCTCTGCACACCCCCCACGTCCTCTGCACACCCCCCCGTCCTCTGTACACCCCCCTCGTCCTCTGCACACCCCCCATGTCCTCCGCACACCCCACGTCCTCTGCACACCCCTCCACGTCCTCTGCACACCCCCCTCGTCCTCTGCACACCCCCCACGTCATCTACACACACATTCTCGTCCTCTGCACACACCCCTCGTCCTCTGCACACCCCCCTCGTCCTCTGCACACCCCCCACGTCCTCTGCACACACCCCACATCCTCTGCACACACCCCCATGTCCTCTGCACACCCCATGTCCTCTGCACACCCCCCATGCCATGTGCTCTGCACCCCCCCTCCACGTCCTCTGCACACCCCCCACGTCCTCTGCACACCCCCCACGTCCTCTGCACACACCCCCATATCCTCTGGACCCCCCATGTCCTCTGCACACACCCCATGCCATGTCCTCTGCACCCCCCCTCCACGTCCTCTGCACACCCCCCATGTCCTCTGCACCCCCCTCCATATCCTCTGCACACCCGCCTCGTCCTCTGCACATCCCCACGTTCTCTGCACATCCCCACGTCCTCTGCACACCCCCTCATCCTCTGCACCCCCCATGTCCTCTGCACACCCCCCACGTCCTCTGCACACCCCCCTCGCCCTCTGCACACCCCCACGTCCTCTGCACTCCCCCCACGTCCTCTGCACACTCCCTACGTCCTCTGCACACCCCCTTCGTCCTCTGCACACCCCCTTCATCCTCTGCACACCCCCCTCGTCCTCTGCACCCCCCCACTCGTCCTCTGCACACCCCCCTCGTCCTCTGCACACATCCCCATGTACCTTGTAAAGTCAGTCCCAGTTCCTAATCCGGCATTCTTCTTCCCGGGCGGCAGGCAGCAGATATTCCGGTACGCCGTACCGGATCGCACCAGGTTTTCCTGGATTTTCCGGTACGGCGTACCGGCCCGTTCCGGTACAAAAAAAGCCCTGGAACTATCACTACATATTGAGGGCCACATCAGAGGAAATTATTACAGCTTAGGGGACAGGAAGGGGAATGTTATTACAAAATAGGTGCAAGGAAGGACGACCTTATCACAGGAGCATGTATATCTGGCTAACATGCTGGTGGGGGCCCATGTCCAAATGTTGAATCAAAGCCTAAATTACTCAAGCAAGACACTATTAAGTGCTTAAACAACTGGTACTAATATTACATTACTAGAATCATAATACATGTAACTATGAATACACTATAATGTGAAACTGAAATGTATCCTAAACTAATTGTAACATTGTTATCTAAACATTCCAAAATAGTCAACTTTAAAGATTTAGGTTGCGTTCCCGCGCTGCATATTTTTCATGTCTTTTTACACGCGCTTTGTCCTCAAAAGCTTGTCTGTGTTTCCTGGCAAAGTGAATGGAAATTCAATTTTGCTGTTTAGACGCTGCGCTTTTTTCGACCATGCTTTTGGGGCCGAAAACGCGCGCATAAAAAGAATGAACATGTCAATTGTTTTCACAAATATGCCCACGCTTTCTCTCATAGGCCCCATTATAAGTGCTGGAATTTTGCATCGCCGTTTAGACAATGTGCAATTCCAACGCCTATAAGAGCAGGCGCATGTGGAAAAGCAGGAAGAGATGTCACATGGGGGAGGAAGAATCCTGTGTTTCCACCCCCGTGTGACATGTCGGGTCGGGAGTATGGTGTTCGCAGTGTATCTACATACACTGCGAAAGCAAAATAAAAGTTAACAAAAGGTGTTAAAAATAAAAAATATAATATTTACCTCTCCACCGGCTGTCCAGACGCTTCGAGGACCTTAAATATGGGATTGGCCAAAACCAATCAGCTGATTTGGTTTAAAACGCCCGCCAACACCGAACAGCTGATCTGTCAGTGGCGAACGGTGTAAGCTATCAGCTGACAGATCAGCTGTTAGTATAAATTGCCGGCTGAAACCACTCAGCAGATGAGTCAGCGGTGTGTGGTTTCAGCTGACAGATCAGCTATTCGGTTTAGGCGAGCGATTTAAACTAACAGCTAATCTGTCAGCTGATTCAGGTCCTTGAACCTGATATTGATCATCTGATCGTTTTGACGGTCGGCAAACCGATCAGATAGTATTGGATCCGGATTGGATGTTGCAGGACTGTCGAACCTGAACTACGTCGGAGGGGGGGGTGTTCTTTAATAAAGATAAGGTCACTAATTGTGTTGTGTTTTATTTCTAATAAAAATCTTTTTCTTTATGACGTGTTTTTTTTTTTTTAAATCTGATTACTAGAAATTCATGGTGGTCATGTCTAATATTGGCATGACCCCATGAATTTTGGGCTTAGGGCCAGCTGATAATACAAAGCTGTCCCTAACCCCATTATAACCCTGCGAGCCAGCCAGCACAAGGACCGCTGGAGGAGTTGTATACAGCGCCAGAAGATGGCGCTTCTATGAACATGCCACTTTCTGGGGCAGCTGTGGACTGCAATTCGCAGCGGGGGGGAACACAGAAAACTTGGGCTACTTTGTGCTGCAGATAGTAGCCCCCGGCTGCTAAGTGGTACCTGGCTAGATGCAAAAATAGGGTGAAGTCCATGTAATTTTTTTGATTATTTCATGAAATTCATGAAATATTTTAAAAAAAAGAGCTTCCCTACATTTTTGGTTCTCAGCGGGGTGCAACTAGGCAGCTGGGGGTTTTGGGCAGCCCGTACCTGTCTGCTGTACCTGGCTGGCACACAAAAATATGGAGAAGCCCACATCATGTTTTGTAAAAATAACAAAAAAAGGGCTTCTGTGGTTTTTACATTGCTAGTGAAGGTAACACCAAACATCAGGGGTGTAGCAGCCAGTAGCTGCTTGGGTTACCCTTAGCTGGCAATAGAAAATGCATGAATTTCGTGAAATAATTAAAAAAAAATGTGGGCTTCGCCCTATTTTTGGTCCAGCCAGGTACAAGTAGGCACTTGGGGGCTGTAATCCTCAACGCAGGGAGGCCCAAGATTTCTGGACCCCCTCCCACTGCCAATTGCAGTCCACAGCCAACCCAGAAATGGCGCATTTATAGACAGGCCATCTTCTGGAGCTGTATCCAACTTTTCTAGTGGCCCTGGTGCCGGGTGGTTCGTTAAGTTAATAATGGGGTTAGAGCTAGCTTTGTATTATCAGCAGGCCCAAAGCCCGAAATTCATGGGGTTACGCCAATTTTAGACATGACCACCATCAATTTCTAGTAATCAGATTAAAAAAAACACAGAAAGATTTTTATTTGAAATAAAACACAACACAATTATTGACTCCATATTTATTGAATAAAAAAACCTCCCTCCTCCGACGTAGTCCAGAGGAAAAGATCTTCAACTCTGCTACATCTCTACCAGCTGACACACACGTCTGCTGGTAGAGATGTAGCAGGCACAAGCTGAGCACTGGCTGTGGGAAAGTTCACCGGAGTTTATGACTGAGCTGTGTCAAACATGAACTCCGATGAACTTCGGACGAACTGATCAGCTGATGCTGTCAGGTGGCACATCAGCTGAGCGGTTTTAGCAGGGGGTTTAAACTAACAGCTTATCTGTCAGATGATAGTTTACACCACCCACTGACACCCAGCTGTTCGGTGTCGGCGGACGTTTTAAACCGATTGGCTGATGTTGCACGTCACGATCAGCTGATGAGGTCACATGACAAATTAGCTGATCGGTTTTGGCCAATCACATCTTTAAGGTCCTTTCGGACGACTTCCACTCGGGTCACGGGACAGCTGGCAGACAAGTATTTATTTTTTTATTTTTAACCCATTAGTGACAGAGCCAATTTCCACCTTAATAACCAGACCGTTTTTTTGCAATTCTGACCAGGGTCCATTTATGATGTAATAACTCTGGAACGCTTCAACGGATCCTATCGATTCTGAGATTGTTTTTTCATGACATATTGGGCTTCATGTTAGTGGTAAATTTAGGTGAATCATTTTTGCGTTTAATTGTGAAAAAATAAAAAAATTGGCAAAAATTTTGAAAATTTAGCAATTTTCTAATTTTTTATTTTTATTCTGTTAAATCAGAGAGTTATATGACACAAAATAGTTAATAAATAATATTTCCCACATGTCTACTTTACATCAGCACTATTTTGGAAAAAAAAAAAAGGAAGTTATAAGGGTTCAAAGTTCATCAGCAATTTCTCATTTTTCCAGCAAAATTTACAAAACCATTTTTTTAGTGACCACATCAAATTTGAAGTCCCTTTGAGGGGTGTACATGACAGAAAACACCCAAAAGTGACACCATTCCAAAAACTGCACCCCTCAAGCTACTCAAAACTACATTCAAGAAGATTATTAACCCTTCAGGTGCTTCACAGGAACTAGAGCAATATGGAAACAAAAAATGGACATTTTAATTTTTCCAACAAAAATGTTCTTTTAGCCTCAATTCTTTCATTTTCACAGGGGCAACAGGATAAAATGCATTCTAAAATTTGTTGGGCAATTTCTCCTGAGTACACCGATACCTCATATGTGGTAATAAACCACTGTTTGGGCGCACGGCACGGCTCAGAAGGGAAGGAACGCAATTTGACTTTTAGAGCTAATTTTCCATTCAAAAAGTCAAAAGGCACTCCTTCCCTTCTGAGCCCTGCCGTGCGCCCAAACAGTAGTTTATGATTACATATGAGGTATCGGTGTACTCAGGAGAAATTGCCCAACAAATATTAGGATGCATTTTATCCTGTTGCTCATGTGAAAATGAAAAAATTGAGGCCAAAACAAAGTACTTTTTCATTTTTACGGATCAATTTGTGAAGTACCTGAGGGTTTAAAGTGCTCACTATGCATCTAGATAAGTTCCTTGAGGGGTCTTGTTTCCAAAATGGGGTCACTTGTGGGGGATCTCCAATGTTTAGGCACACAGAGGCTCTCAATACCCAACTTGGTGTCCGCTAACAATTTGAATGGAGAAATAGCTCGAATTGTTAGCGGACACCATGTTGTGTATGGAGAGCCCCTGTATGCCTAAACATTGGATCTTCCCCACAAGTGACCCCATTTTGGAAACTAGACCCCCAAGGAACTTATCTAGATGCATAGTGAGCACTTTGGACCCTCAGGTGCTTCACAAATTAATCCGTAAAAATGAAAAAAGAAAATTTTTGTGGAAAAATAGTACTTTTTCATTTTTATGGATCAATTTGTGAAACACCTGGGGCTTCAAAGTGCTCACTATGCATCTAGCTAAGTTCCTTTGGGGGTCTAGTTTTCAAAATGGGGTCACTTGTGGGGGAGCTGCAATGTTTAGGCACAAAGGGTCTCTCCAAAACCAACATGGTGTCCGCTAAAAATTTGATCTAATTTTCCATTCAAATTGTTAGCGGACACCATGTCACGTTTGGAGAGCCCCTGTGTGCCTAAACATTAGAGCTTCCCAAGAAGTGACCCCATTTTGGAAACTAGACCCCCCAAGGAACATATCTAAATGCATAGTGAGCACTTTGAACCCCCAGGTGCTTCAAAAATTTATCCATAAAAATTAAAAAACCTTTTTTTCACAAACATTTTCTTTTTTCTTTTTAACAGATTAATGAAGCACCTGGGGGTTCAAAGTGCTCACTATGCATCCAGATAAGTTCCTTGGGGGTCTAGTTTCCAAAATGGGGTCACTTGTGGGGAGATCCAATATTTAGGCACACAGGGGCTCTCCATATGCGACATGGTGTCTGCTAACAATTTGAATGGAAAATTAGCTCCAATTGTTAGCGGACACCCTGTCGCATATGGAGAGACCCTGTGTGCCTAAGCATTGCAGCTCCCCCAGTGAGATTTTGCACTGAAGATATAGGGCTCCACTGTATTTTTGGTCACGAGTACAGGTACGATAGGCAAGTACACGTTGCCACCAACCCCTAGCTGCTAAGTTTTACCTGGCTGGTAATCAAAATACAGCAGAGCCCTTTTTTTAAAAAATTCTTGAAATAATTTAAAAAAAAATGACGTGGGCTTTGCCGTATTTTTAGTTTCCAGCCAGGTACAATTAAGCAGCTACAGGCTACCACCCACCCCCAGCTTCTTAGTTGTACCTGGCTGGTAACCAAAATACAGCGGAGCCCTTTTTTTAAAATTATTTCTTGAAATAATTTGTTTTAAAAAATGGCGTGGGCATATTTTTGGGCCAACCAGGTACAACTAGGCAGCTGTGGGCTGGAATCCTCAGCATAGGTAGGCCCAAGCTTTCTGGCCCCCCCACTGCAAATTGCAGCCCGCAGCCACCCTAGAAAATGGCACATTCATAGAAGCGCCATTTTCTGGTGCTGTATTCAGCTCTTCCACACAAGCTCTGACCACACAAGGGGTTAACTTCAGATCATCATGCCTGTGTGGTCACAAATGGTTAACTGCAGATCAGGTAAACCCTTGTGACAACACAGGGATGATGATCTGCAGTTAACCCCTTGTGACCACACAAGGGGTTAACTTCAGATCATCATCTCTGTGTGGTCACAAGGGGTTAACTGCAGATCAGGTAACCCCTTGTGACCACACAGGGATGATGATCTGCAGTTAACCCTTTGTAACCACACAGGGGGTTAACTACAGATCACCCCTGTGTGGTCATTCAAGGGTTAACTCTGCCTCTGTCCCAGCGCACGGAGAGCAGCAGCGCCGGGACAGAGGCAGAGAGAAGACGGCAGGCGACGCTGCAGGATGGGATGGCCGGCACCGGAAGTTGGTAAGTATGAAGGGGGGGGTCGTAGGGAGGCCGGAGGGGTGCAGATCGGGGGGGGGGAAAGACAGGGTAAACTCCGTCAAATCTGACATTTGATGAGATCGGATGTAGTTATGAGGAGGCACCGGGAACTGGGGAGCGGAGCAGGGAGGAGGGGGGGTGGAGATCTCAGGTGGGGGTGAATGACATTGGGGGGCCACTGAGGGGACCCCCAGGAATGGCGGCATCTCTATGCGATCTGACCTGTCAGATCGCATAGAGATGCAGTGGAGGTGGCGGGTTTTACCGCCGGCCGCTGCCATGTTTTGATGGTCAAGGGGAGGGATGGGGTTGGGGGATGATCCCTGGTACTGGGGGTCTTGGGGGAGTTAGGGGATAATGCTTTCACTATGTGTTTTCATGTCGGATCAAAGTGAAAGCATTTTTACCGGCAATGTCACTTTTTGTAATGTGATGATCGGTAAATGGTGCTTACCAGTCATCACATTACTGGTGCTGATAAAAAAACAGGTGGTTCCTAATCTCTAGGGTCTCAGCTACTCCCAGTAGCTGAAACCCTGGAGATTTTCGGCCACTGGGGGGCACTACAGGGCCTTTTCTGTTCTGACTTATTTTCACGTCAGAACAGAATAAGGACCCTGTTTTGCCGCTGTATATATACAGTGGGCCATCACTAAGGTGTTAATGCCTTTTGTTAACTTTAATTTTGTGTTCACAGTGTATGTAGATACACTGCGAACGCAAATCTCCTATCCTGACATGTCACACGGGGGGAGGAACACAGGATTCTTCCTCCCCCTGTGTGACATTACTTCCTCCTGTGCTTTTGGGGAGAAAATGCGGCTGTAAACAAATGCGGTGTGTGAATGCACTGCATTTCTTTACCAGCGCTAAAATGCGCAGCCACAAAAAGTGGGAAAAAACGTGCCCGCAAAAAAATGCAGCAATTACGCTGCTTGTGAATGTAGCCTAATTTTTGCTTTAGAAAACCTATTATAAGCATTATACTCTCTCACTGTAGGTAAAGTCCTATGTAGGCAGTTCATCGACTTGTAAAAGACACTATACAATACTTTGTATTTCCCTTTTATGACACTGCAGGGATTTTAAGCTCTTGACTGATTCCCTCACACTGGCATTAATATTAGTGAAAAACTAATTGGCAAAACTTTGTTGGATCTTTATTGTAGTTCAATTCAGCAGGGTAGAGTTTAGCTCCTACTTACACCTTAGACCTCTTCTGCAATATCTACATTACATTCTCTTACAAACATCTAAAAAGTCTAATGGAGAAATAAAATAGATGTACAGTAACCCTAAAATAATATATTATTCAGTTTTATACTGAATGAAAAGTCAAAACATAATAACTTTATAACAGTATTACATATTTATATTAGTCATAGCAGGAATAGCATTCAAATTGTTTCTATTTTTTTCTTTCATGAATTGTTGTAAGTTTTAAAAGTGTTTAAAATAATCTTACACTACATAAGGCATTCATCTGACATGGCTTGTGATATAAAAATAGCAGCCTACCATCTGCCATGCAAGTAGGGTTTGTTTTTTTATCAAAGTAAAAAAAGGAAGCCCAAAGGTTGTCAATTAAAATATGCATTGTTTGTGTTCAAAGGATGAAAAATTCATGTTCACCTTAGATGAACCTGATTTATTGATGTTGGAGATTGCCAAACTACTTAGAGGTATCATTATTTAAATCATTTTTTTTTTTTTTTAATTAAGATACATTTTATTCATCACTAAAGACACATAAAGCCTTAGAGTTTAAAATATAACAGTTAATAGGATTTCATGAGGAAATATATGAAATGGGTATAGGAAGTTAGAAAATTACAAAATACAATATATAATTGCCTTTTTAACTCTTTCATGAACTTGCGATTTTGTCTTTTTTGAGCTTTAACTTTTTTCCTCCCATTGTTCCAAGAGCAATAACTAGTTCATTCTTCCATTCACATAGCCATATCAGCCCTCGTTTTTTTTTGCGTGATGAGGTGTACTTCTGAATGTTATCATTAATTTTAGCATGTAAGGCACTGGAAAGAGGGAAAAGAATTCCAAATGTGTTTAAATTGCAAAAAATTGCTATTTTTTACCATTTTTATATTTTACCATTTATTCACTACAAGGTAAGACTGGTTCGATGATATCATTTTCCAGGGCACTATGAGTATGTAGATACCATACATGTATAGTTTTTCATTATATAAATGGTAAAAAAAAATATTAAGAAATGCTATTTTTGCTTTTGTCATGATTTTCCATGAACGATAGTTCTTTCTTTTTCAGGATAAGTGTCACTAGTTGGCTTTGCAATCCATTAGTGCTACTGTGTTTAAATTGAGGTTTTTTTCCTTAGTCTATTCTGTGTGCTGCAGCTCTGCAGGTGGAGGAGTGAGTCACAGCATTTGGGTGGAGGTGGTGGTGTGTGTCTTAGTATTCAGATCTCCACTCCCCCAGATTTGAAATAGCTCCACTTCCCTCCACTAAGTGTAACAGAGCTTATTTCTACTTGGACCCCGTGCTGTGCTGAGCTTTGTTTTTGCTGCTGTTGACTTCCTTTGTAGCTGCTGGGTTTTCCTCGTCCATAAGTGGAGGTAGGGGATCTTAGCCTAAAGCTGAGCAGAAGCAAATGGCTAGGATAGCGGCCAAACCTTCCCACTGTCAGAGGTACCTTCAGGAACAGGACTAGTCAGTGACCCCAAGTCCAGGGCCAGACTAGCTCCCCTGAACTCCTTTGCCACCTTAAAATCTTTCCTCCTTATTCCCTATCCGTTATACCACCCCGTGACAATAAGGAGCAGTAAGAGGGCCTATTTTTTACACCTAGAGCTGTAATTTTTACTGATAATATTTTCTGGTGGATGTAATGTTTTTATCACCTCTTATTACTTTTTTTTGCAATTTTGCGGTGACCAAAGCACATAATTCTATTGTTTTGACTTTTTTCTCATGACACCATTTACTGATCAGATTTTGTTATTTCATATTTTGATAGATCGGACAAATGAAGCACTGTCAAATAAGTATGTTTTTAATTTATTATTGTTTTATTTTTATTCGGACAAAAGCTGAGTGTTGTGAACTTTTCTGTTTTTTTATTTTGTCATATTTTTAAAAATGTATTTTTCCACTAGAAGTGGCACTCACCATCTTTAGTAAAACTTGAATCATTTATTAAAAATGCATTAAAACATTTTAGAAGTTCAATAGCAGTAGCAGCTTGGACGGCAGCTGTTGTGTGTCAAACAAAACACTTCAACAGGTTCCAATGCTTCAGTTTTTAAAAATCCATTGTGATTCTTTTCTCAATTATAAATTATGGTGATCACTTCCTCTGGGTGGAACGTTAACCTTTTCCAGACTGGCAAATCGCATACTCCTAGGATCAGCCTGATGACAACCTTTTATGTGTTTTAGCAGACGAGTTGCACCTTTTCCTGTGTTAATGGAATGATAATGTTTTCTAAATCTTATGAACATTGGACAAATAGTTTTCCTATGTAATAGAAATCCCAGGGACAAAAGATAACATAAACAACAAATTTAGTGCAACACGAAGCAAATTGTTTCACTATATAAGTAAATGCTCATTTGAAATATATGCCTCTTACAGCACCAGCTAACAGAATTGATTTATTTATTATGATTGGGTTGTAGAGGATGTTCATAGTTAGATTTATCCAGGACCATTAAAAAATTGGTCCAAGAATGAAAAAACAGCCATCTGTTTCTAAAATTAATATGTGCTTATCATAGATATGTGGATGATGTCTTTATAATTTGAGCTAGAACAAAAAATGATTTTACAGATTTTTTGCATTATTTAAACAATGAGAATAATATGAGCATGCACTTTATTTCTCATTTTGGTTATCAAATGTTCACTCAGACTGAGGCATTTAGAAAAATCACTGCCATTAAAAACACTTTACATTAAAACAGTGCACATCCCTCCCACCCAAAGAAGCCTGCATTTTAGTCAATTCCTGTTAGTAAAAAGAATAAATAGTGATGAATTACACTATAATGAGCACACTGAAGATGTGGATGAGCAACATTAACTGATTCACTACAAAAGGCTAAAGAATTTACAAAAAGGTGCAGCTCATTTGATAAAACACATAAAAAAGTGTTATCAGTCTGATCCTGGGAGCATGCGATTTGCTGGTCTGTAAAAGGTTAATGGTCAACCCAAAGAAGGCAATCCCCGTTATTTATTATTGCAAAAAAATAGCATTGGATTTTAAAAACTGAAGCATTGGGCCTCCTAGGACTAAATGAAGAAAAATGATCTAACTTTTTCTTGTGATAGATTTCCATTACTCTCTTTATAGCTCCTTATTCAATTGTAAATGATTTTAATTATATCTGTGGGTCAAAGATTATTGTAACTTATCCACGTGATTATGTGATGTGCCTTATTGTGTATGCTATAAAAACACTGAAAAGGAAGCAAGTGCAATAGGGTCTTATCGTTTTAAGATAAAGTGGCTATGAAGCCGTGATGGTCACTGCTCACCTTACTGGGTTGTGTAGCACACAACCAGTATTAGAAGCATGTAATGGTAACTGCTGTGGCTGTTAACCAGTTATTGGGTTGTGTAGCACACAACCAGCATTAGAAGCATCTAATGATAACTGCTGCAGGACCCACACCTCCACGTGCAATGTGGTAGATAATACAAGGATTCTGAAGGGACAAAGTATTGCTAGTCCACGCTGTCACAGAAGACACGTAGCCAGTGGTCCAATTTACTGCTGGTTTATTGGATCCATCCAACACGTTTCAGAGCCTGCTATGCTCCTTCATCAGGGATCAATCCATTTCAGAGCCTGCTATGCTCCTTTATCAGGGATCAATCCCTGATGAAGGAGCATAGCAGGCTCTGAAATGTGTTGGATGGATCCAATAAACCAGCAGTAAATTGTACCACTGGCTACGTGTCTTCTGTGACAGCGTGGATCGGCAACACTTTGTCCCTTCAGAATCCTTGGATTATCTACCACATTGCAACCAATGGGTTCTGCAGCAGTTACAATTACATGCTTCTAATGCTGGTTGTGTGCTACACGACCCAATAAGGTGGGCAGTGACCATAACGGCTTCATAGCCACTTTATCTTTAAACAATAAGAACTTATTGCGCTTGCTTCCTTTTCAGTGTTTTTATATATGCAATCCCTGATGAAGGAGCATAGCAGGCTCGGAAACGTGTCGGATGGATCCAATAAACCAGCAGTAAATTGTACCACTGGCTATGTGTCTTCTGTGACAGCGCGGACCGGCAGCACTTTGTCCCTTCAGAATCCTTCTCTTATTGCATATGCTGTAACAGAATGTAGTTTACATGCCATATTGATAGAAGGACCTGTTGATGTGTTGTGTTTGACATGAAACAGCTGTCGTCCAAGCTGCTACTGCTATTCCCCTGTTAAAATATTTTAATGCATTTTTAATAATGAATTCAAGTTTTTACTAAGGATTGCCACTTTGATATATTTTCTGAAGCTTTGTAAAATCATGATAACTGATGCAGCAGTCATCAGCTGACCCCCGGCTGTCATGTCAAACCATCAGCACTCCACGATCATGTCACGAGCATGCAGATGGGAGCAAAGAGAGACAAGCTTCCTTTGCCGGACTGTGTTAAATCCCACTGCCAGAGTTTGGCAGCAGGATTTAACTGGTTAACAGCCACAGATGAATTTCCAATTCACCTGCAACTGTTACAGGCAGATGATGGCTGATTGAATGTACATCTCGATTAAAGGTCATGAAATTGTTTAAAATGATCTATCTTAATGATTCTACATATGTTTCACAGATACATATAAAAGACAGAGGAATGGTTCAAATTTCAAAAGATACCGTATTTTTCATAGGACCATAAGACGCACATGTTTTCCCATGGATTGTGGGGGGAAGTGGGGGGTGCATTTTATGGTCCAAATATATGGATCTGTGCTGGCTGTGGGGCTGTGCAGGCTGTGCTGGAGGGAGGGCAGCTCTGGAGTGGCTGGTGCTGGCTGCAGATGTAGCTCGTGATCACATGTCCCCGCTCATTAGTCTACTGTAAAATTCACTGCATCCCATTGTCCACCTCTTAGTGCTGAAGCCAGCGCTGAGTGGTGAGCAGGAGTCAGTTTATATTAAATGTACTGACCCCCCCATCACTGTATATTCCCCCCATCCTGGGATCTTGCAACCTTCGTCACTGGATATGGCCCCTTGCTGCCGCACACACTAAAATAATAATCGGTGTAACATACCTGTCTGCTGTCCCTCTGTTTCTTCCTCTGTAGTCGCTATGTATGTATAAGGCTATGTATAAGGATGGGAGGCTATATACCAGGATGGGAGGCTATACACCAGAATGGGGGGCTATGTATAAGGATGGGAGGCTATGTATCAGGATGGGTGGCTATATACCAGGATAAGAGGCTATATCCAGGATGGGAGACATATATTATCTGGATGGGGACATTTTCCCCATAACAAAGTCAGCAACAGATCCCCCACCAAAACAGTTAATGATAACCACATTTTTTGCTTCATTTTTTTCACTATTTTCCTCTTCTAAAATCTGGGTGCATCTTATAGTTCGGTGCATCTTATAGTCCAAAAAATATGGTAAGTAATATATGCGAAATGAGTGGCAATGCTTCCTAGCATCCCCATTTAATCAGCAGTTTGAGGGGATTGTTTCCTTATCACTGTTTACATCCACTATATTATTATTAGTAGTGTTTCAAGATGTTGCAGTGTTTTTCCATTTACAGTACTTCATTTCGATCTTTAATGGGACAACTTTACAATATGCTACACTTCTGCTGTTAAAAATATGGAATAGAAAAATGTAAGTAACCTGTGTCATTTTGTAATCATTAAGATGACTGCAAGGAAAAAACAAAGGTGCCAGAAAACATAAAAATTATGTAAATACACATATTGCTTCCAAACTGTAAAAAATTTGAGACACTTGGCAAAAGATTAAATAATCTTTTGAGCCATTCCTTTTGTTAAGGGTATGGAGTGAAATCCAGTGTCACTGAGTAACTTTTAGAACACAACTACACATATTTTTCTCTTATTGCTTTTTTCTTCTCCATCAGTCTGCAGAGACAATACATAAAGTTGGGGATTATTCAACCTTTTCAAATTTGAATTTGCCATACAGTTAGGGCCAGAAATATTTGGACAGTGACACAATTTTCGCGAGTTGGGCTCTGCATGCCACCACATTGGATTTGAAATGAAACCTCTACAACAGAATTCAAGTGCAGATTGTAACGTTTAATTTGAAGGGTTGAACAAAAATATCTGATAGAAAATGTAGGAATAGTACACATTTCTTTACAAACACTCCACATTTTAGGAGGTCAAAAGTAATTGGACAAATAAACATAACCCAAAGAAAATATTTTTTTTTTCAATATTTTGTTGCGAATCCTTTGGAGGCAATCACTGCCTTAAGTCTGGAACCCATGGACATCACCAAACGCTGGGTTTCCTCCTTCTTAATGCTTTGCCAGGCCTTTACAGCCGCAGCCTTCAGGTCTTGCTTGTTTGTGGGTCTTTCCGTCTTAAGTCTGGATTTGAGCAAGTGAAATGCATGCTCAATTGGGTTAAGATCTGGTGATTGACTTGGCCATTGCAGAATGTTCCACTTTTTTGCACTCATGAACTCCTGGGTAGCTTTGGCTGTATGCTTGGGGTCATTGTCCATCTGTACTATGAAGCGCTGTCCAATCAACTTTGCAGCATTTGGCTGAATCTGGGCTGAAAGTATATCCCGGTACACTTCAGAATTCATCCGGCTACTCTTGTCTGCTGTTATGTCATCAATAAACACAAGTGACCCAGTGCCATTGAAAGCCATGCATGCCCATGCCATCACGTTGCCTCCACCATGTTTTACAGAGGATGTGGTGTGCCTTGGATCATGTGCCGTTCCCTTTCTTCTCCAAACTTTTTTCTTCCCATCATTCTGGTACAGGTTGATCTTTGTCTCATCTGTCCATAGAATACTTTTCCAGAACTGAGCTGGCTTCTTGAGGTGTTTTCAGCAAATTTAACTCTGGCCTGTCTATTTTTGGAATTGATGAATGGTTTGCATCTAGATGTGAACCCTTTGTATTTACTGTCATGGAGTCTTCTCTTTACTGTTGACTTAGAGACAGATACACCTACTTCACTGAGAGTGTTCTGGACTTCAGTTGATGTTGTGAAAGGGTTCTTCTTCACCAAATAAAGTATGCGGCGATCATCCACCACTGTTGTCATCCGTGGACGCCCAGGCCTTTTAGAGTTCCCAAGCTCACCAGTCAATTCCTTTTTTCTCAGAATGTACCCAACTGTTGATTTTGCTACTCCAAGCATGTCTGCTATCTCTCTGATGGTTTTTTTCTTTTTTTTCAGCCTCAGGATGTTCTGCTTCACCTCAATTGAGAGTTCCTTTGACCGCATGTTGTCTGGTCACAGCAACAGCTTCCAAATGCAAAACCACACACCTGGAATCCACCCCTGACCTTTTAACTACTTCATTGATTACAGGTTAACGAGGGAGACGCCTTCAGAGTTAATTGCAGCCCTTAGAGTCCATTGTCCAATTACTTTTGGTCCCTTGAAAAAGAGGAGGCTATGCATTACAGAGCTATGATTCCTAAACCCTTTCTCCGATTTGGATGTGGAAACTCTCATATTGCAGCTGGGAGTGTGCACTTTCAGCCCATATTATATATATAATTGTATTTCTGAACATGTTTTTGTAAACAGCTAAAATAACAAAACTTGTGTCACTGTCCAAATATTTCTGGCCCTAACTGTATTTGGCAAATTTTTCCAGAAAATTTGATTAGCAATGAATAAATTGCAAACGTGCTCCAATTATACTGAAAAGATATGTATAAGGCTCTGAGCTCCCTTGGGACGGTATTTATCCTCTTTATAACCTCTCTTAATCTCCTAAATGCAAACACTGCCTTCATAATGTCAAACCAGAGGATAATTAACTGTTCACTTTTTTGCAATGTCCCCACCTCCTGACGAAGAAGTAATGAAACAAGAGTTCGGTGGTAGAAATATTGCAAAAAAGTAGCTTTTTAGCAGTAAGTCCTCTTAATATGTTATGCTATTTATATGTTCTGCACTAAGAAAAATGTTATCCAATACATGCCCGCCACAGATATAGCAGTCAATTGTACTGCTAAGTAGCACTTAATAATTGCTTCATATAATACATTTATATTTCACTGCTACATAGCAGTCCTTGTATTTTTAATTACTATTTAGTATATTGCATTTTGCCCTAAAGCTTTTTTACTAAAAATCACTTTTATAAGTCTCAATTTACTTTTCTTTTTAATTTTGGCCATTTTTGCCTTAACCACTTTATGACCGAATAGCACATCATGAGAGGGTATCAGTTCCCACACCATGACTCTCCATATCCATCACATCTTTAACTCCTTCACAACCAATGACATACAGTTAGGGCCAGAAATATTTGGACAGTGACACAAGTTTTGTTATTTTAGCTGTTTACAAAAACATGTTCAGAAATACAAGTATATATAATATGGGCTGAAAGTGCACACTCCCAGCTGCAATATGAGAGTTTCCACATCCAAATCGGAGAAAGGGTTTAGCAATCATAGCTCTGTAATGCATAGCCTCCTCTTTTTCAAGGGACTCTCAATTGAGGTGAAGCAGAACATCCTGAGGCTGAAAAAAAAGAAAAAATCCATCAGAGAAATAGCAGACATGCTTGGAGTAGCAAAATCAACAGTTGGGTACATTCTGAGAAAAAAGGAATTGACTGGTGAGCTTGGGAACTCTAAAAGGCCTGGGCGTCCACGGATGACAACAGTGGTGGATGATCGCTGCATACTTTATTTGGTGAAGAAGAACCCGTTCACAACATCAACTGAAGTCCAGAACACTCTCAGTGAAGTAGGTGAATCTGTCTCTAAGTCAACAGTAAAGAGAAGACTCCATGACAGTAAATACAAAGGGTTCACATCTAGATGCAAACCATTCATCAATTCCAAAAATAGACAGGCCAGAGTTAAATTTGCAGAAAAACACCTCAAGAAGCCAGCTCAGTTCTGGAAAAGTATTCTATGGACAGATGAGACAAAGATCAACCTGTACCAGAATGATGGGAAGAAAAAAGTTTGGAGAAGAAAGGGAATGGCACATGATCCAAGGCACACCACATCCTCTGTAAAACATGGTGGAGGCAACATGATGGCATGGGCATGCATGGCTTTCAATGGCACTGGGTCACTTGTGTTTATTGATGACATAACAGCAGACAAGAGTAGCCAGATGAATTCTGAAGTGTACCGGGATATACTTTCAGCCCAGATTCAGCCAAATGCTGCAAAGTTGATTGGACGGCGCTTCATAGTACAGATGGACAATGACCCCAAGCATACAGCCAAAGCTACCCAGGAGTTCATGAGTGCAAAAAAGTGGAACATTCTGCAATGGCCAAGTCAATCACAAGATCTTAACCCAATTAAGCATGCATTTCACTTGCTCACATCCAGACTTAAGACGGAAAGACCCACAAACAAGCAAGACCTGAAGGCTGCGGCTGTAAAGGCCTGGCAAAGCATTAAGAAGGAGGAAACCCAGCGTTTGGTGATGTCCATGGGTTCCAGACTTAAGGCAGTGATTGCCTCCAAAGGATTCGCAACAAAATATTGAAAATAAAAATATTTTGTTTGGGTTATGTTTATTTGTCCAATTACTTTTGACCTCCTAAAATGTGGAGTGTTTGTAAAGAAATGTGTACAATTCCTACATTTTCTATCAGATATTTTTGTTCAACCCTTCAAATTAAACGTTACAATCTGCACTTGAATTCTGTTGTAGAGGTTTCATTTCAAATCCAATGTGGTGGCATGCAGAGCCCAACTCGCGAAAATTGTGTCACTGTCCAAATATTTCTGGCCCTAACTGTATATATATATGTCTTTTGCTGTGTTACACCCTCTGATGTGCGCTCAGGTGCTGGGCTCGCATTATCCCCCACACATCTCAGCTGACTTAATCAGCTGAGATGTGTATCCAACAGCACCAATCCGATATCCGATCAGAAGATCTTTTGAATCACGCTGTCAATCACAGTCCAGATCACTGTGGCGGGGATCGCGCCTTTGCACGCTGGTGTTGGAGGTCCCATGATGCATGATGATTTCTCCTGTGTTCAGATGTGCAGCAGCTGATCTGTACACAGGAGAAGCAATCAAAGTGTGCAGCACTGAGGCCCCCAATGGTTCTGGTAAAGTAAAGAAAAAATAAAATAAAAGTTTTTAAAATTATGAAATAAAAAACAATACAAAAGTTCAAATCACCCCTCTTTTTCCCTATTGAAAATAAAGCTATTAATAAAATTAAAAATACACATATTTAGTATTACCACATTCAGAAATTCCCGATCTATCCAAATATAAAATCAATTAATCAGATCTATAAATTGCATAATTGAAAAAATTTCCAAATGCCCACATTATGTTTATTTTGGTCACCACTTCATTGCAGTAAAATGCAATAACTGACAATAAAAACAGCGAATCAACCCAAATATGGTATCATTAGAAACATCAGCTTAAGCCATCACACAGCCCCAGATCCCGAAAAATGAGAACACTATAGATTGTGGAAAACTATGCAAAAGTGAAATTCTTTTTCTTTAAAAAATTCAGAATTTTTTCACCACTTAGATAATAGTAAAAGTATACATGTTTGGTATCTACGAACTCGTACCAACCCAAGGAATCATACTGACATGTTAGTTTTACAATATAGTGAACACGACCAATTAAACAAATAAAAACAAACATACAGTTGCACTTTTTTGTAATTTCAATGCACCTGGTTTTTTTCCTGCTTTCCTGTACACTATGCACTGTGTGCAGAATTATTAGGCAAATAAGTAGTTTGATCACATGATACTTTTTATACATGTTGTCCTACTCCAAGCTGTATAGGCTTGAGAGCCAACTACCAATTAAGTAAATTAGGTGATGTGCATCTCTGTGATGAGGAGGGGTGTGGTGTAATTATATCAACACCCTATATAAGGTGTGCTTAATTATTAAGGAAATGCCTTTCCTTAGGCGAAATGGGTCAGAAGAGAGATTTGACGGGCTCTGAAAAGTCCAAAATTGTGAGATGTCTTGCAGAGGGATGCAGCAGTCTTAAAATTGCCAAACCTTTGAAGCGTGAGCGGCAAACAATCAAGCGTTTCATGGCAAATAGCTAACATGGTTACAAGAAGCATGTTGGTCAAAAAAGGTGCAAAATAACTGCCCATGAATGGAGGAAAATCAAGCATGAAGCTGCCACGATGCCATTTGCCACCAGTTTTGCCATATTTCAGAGCTGCAAAGTTACTGGAGTATAAAAAAGTACAAGGGGTGCTATGCTCAGGGATATGGCCAAGGTATGGAAAGTTAAAAAACGACCACCTTTGAACAAGAAACATAAGATAAAACGTCAAGACTGGGCCAAGAAATATCTTAAGACTGATTTTGCAAAGGTTTTATGGACTGATAAAATGAGAATGACTCTTGATGGGCCAGATGGATGGGCCAGAGACTGGATCAGTAAAGGGCAGAGAGCTCCACTCAGACTCAGACACCAGCAGGGTGGAAGTGGGGTTCTGGTATGGGCTGGTATCATCAAAGATGAACTTGTGGGACCTTTTCGGATTGAGGATGGAGTGAAGCTCAACTCCCGGACCTACTACCAGTTTCTGATCGTGCTGTGCTGCATGGTAACAGTTAGGGCCAGTGCCCATGCCAGCCTTCGCTGATTAACCCTCCAGAGGCCATGATTGATAGTGATCGTAGTATTTGGAAGGTTGTAGGAGGGAGGTGGCTGCCCTTCTCACTACCATTGTAAAAGAAAAATGAAATATAAGTAAATATTCTATACATATATACAGTATTGGCAGGATATGTAAATTTACTAACAACAATTTCTCACAAGGGTGTATATACATATATCGTACAATTTAGAGTGACATCCATTACAAATCAAACATTGGGCAAAACAGTGAGTTATATGCAAGGACAGGGAGGGCATCCAAAGAAGAAAAAGAAAGAAAACTTGAAGTATATGGTAAGGACAGGTTTGGGTGTACCCTTGTTTCAAAAAGTTGTAGCGCTTTGATGTAGGAAGGTTTATATGTTTAGTTAGAAGTAAACATTTTTTTTTTTAAATAATGTTTGTATACTTTGTGTTACATTGTTCATAGTGTGAATACTAATTTGTCATGTCTTGGTTATTTATTCTCATCAAAATTCACTTATTATGTTCTAAAAGGGATTTTGTATTATGGCATATGGAATAATATATATTGATGACCAATGAGTCTATGTGAATATTAAGTCTATCATTTATGATAAAAAATTTCACATAATTTACTTCTACAATATGCTTTATTATTATTATTATTATTATTAATTAACTAATTTATTTATTTATATATCCCCATTAATTCTATGGTGCTGTACATGAGAAGGGGTTACATACAATGGCCTCAATGTACACCAGTATGCAAAAACAAGGAGTTTGTATGAATCTTAGTGAGGTCCGGCTAAAAAAAAGGAAGGTTATTTGTCAGGGATAGCGGAATGATTCAGCACCATTAGGATATATTTATGATTAGTTACCTATTACTTGAAACAGAGTACAGACTCAGTTGCTCTTAGATTTAATTTCAGGAGTTATGGTAAAAGTTCCCAGTATGGAAGACAGTCATACCCTTCTTGAAAAGATGTAAATATGGTTATTCATAATAAAGAGCAATTAAATAAAATGAGTATACACAATCCATAAATGCCACTTGATACAGGATAACTGACTTAAACATGATTGGATAAGCAAGCAATGTCCTACAGTTTGCAATGTCTTTAATGAAATCTTCCTACTTAAGGAAATTGTAAAACAAAAGGAAAAGGGGCGCAAATGTGCAGGATCCCCTTATTAAAAACGTCTAAGTGGCGTGGATAGGTGGCCACTCACCTTATCGGGTTGTGCAATTCCTGCACAACCCGGTTTAACAGCCTCCGCCGCCGGCGGTATATGCAATGCCTCTCCGCTCTCCTCTCTCCTGTTCAAGGCAGATTGTTTGTGCTGTTCCTGAGCTGCTCCAGCCGCCAGTCCCTCAAAAAGGGAGTAGTTTTCATGCAAAAAATAGTAATGGCGGTCTAATTAGGAGCGCTCTAAGGAACAAGCAGACATGTAAGACCTGATGAAGACTGTTTGTATGCAGTTGAAACGCGTAGTGGAGCTGTGAGGGGAGCTAAGAAGTTAATAAAAGGTTTGACATTTATGAAAACATCTTACATGTCTGCTTGTTCCTTAGAGCGCTCCTAATTAGACCGCCATTACTATTTTTTGCATGAATACTTAAGGAAATTGTCACCAGCTCTGCTGCAAATCAGAGAAACTTCAGTTAACATCATTGTAACAAAAGGGCACTAAGTGTTATCAGATCAATAGTCATAACTTATGTGCAAGTATGCTGTATTAGGACCTTTCTATGGAGAGTCTGCTTCCCCTGGTTATGAGTTCATCTAAAATAGCACAAAATGATAGTATGTAAAGCGCCTTCTAAGTGGGATCCCAAGGGATCTGGAATCCCCAGCTATGCGTACCTTATGACTGGCTCCTGGAGCTTTGGTAGTGTGTTCCTGCCAGGCCACGGTGCTCTGCTTATATGTTCCATGATTGCAGGACTCAGAAGTGAGGAAAGATGCCGGTGCATGCACCATGTTTCCTTATTCACTCCTGGATCCGTTGTCTATATAGTAACTAGGATGCTGCTAGTGTTTGTTTCTATAAGCGGACCGCGCATGTGTGGTTCTCCATCTTCAGTTCACTGTTATATGCAAGCAATTGAGGAGTCTGTCTCTTAATCAGAGGAAAGAAAAAGGAGGATGAAAAGAGAAAATTCAGTGGAAATGTAAAAAGCAATAGGATAGCAGTACAAGGGGAAAAATAAATTAGAATAAGATAAAAGTTATAAACATTTTGATTGTTAGGTAACACCAGAGTCATAGCGGGATATGATGACCAATACAATGCTCTTTGTCAGATCAATAGTCATAACTTACCGTATATACTCGTGTATAAGCCGACCCGTGTATAAGCCGACCCCCCTACTTTTGCCCCCAAAACCTGGGAAAACCTATTGACTCGTGTATAAGCCGAGGGTGGACTCCAGCACAGGTATACAGCCCCAGCAGTGTGGTATACAGGCCCCCCAATGGTAGTGTACAGCAGCCTCCCCAGTGGTAGTATACAGCAGCAGCCCCAGTGGTATATACAGCAGCAGCTCCAGTAGTTAGTATACAGCAGCCCCAGAGGTATATACAGCCCCAGTGGTAGTATACAGCATCCCCAGAGGTAGTATATGGCCCCAGTGGTAGTATACAGCTTCCCCAGAGGTAGTATACAGCAGCCCCAGAGGTAGTATACAGCAGCCCCAGAGGTAGTATACAGCAGCCCCAAAGGTATATACAGCAGCCCCAGTGGTAGTATACAGCAGCCCCAGAGGTAGTATACAGCCCCAGTGGTAGTATACAGCAGCCCCAGAGGTATATACAGCCCCAGTGGTAGTATACAGCAGCCCCACAGGTATATACAGCCCCAGTGGTAGTATACAGCAGCCCCACAGGTATATACAGCCCCAGTGGTAGTATACAGCAGCCCCACAGGTATATAAAGCCCCAGTGGTAGTATACAGCAGCCCTAGAGGTATATACAGCCCCAGTGTAGTATACAGCAGCCCCAGAGGTATATACAGCCCCAGTGTAGTATACAGCAGCCCAGAGGTATATACAGCCCCAGTGTAGTATACAGCAGCCCCACAGGTATATACAGCCCCAGTGGTAGTATACAGCAGCCCCAGAGGTATATACAGCCCTAGTGGTAGTATACAGCAGCCCCAGAGGTATATACAGCCCCAGTGGTAGTATACAGCAGCCCCAGAGGTATATACAGCCCCAGTGGTAGTATACAGCAGCCCCACAGGTATATACAGCCCCAGTGGTAGTATACAGCAGCCCCAGAGGTATATACAGCCCCAGTGGTAGTATACAGCAGCCCCAGAGGTATATACAGCCCCAGTGGTAGTATACAGCAGCCCCACAGGTATATACAGCCCCAGTAGTTAGTATACAGCAGCCCCAGAGGTATATACAGCCCCAGTGGTAGTATACAGCAGCCCCAGAGGTATATACAGCCCCAGTGTAGTATACAGCAGCCCCACAGGTATATACAGCCCCAGTGGTAGTACACAGCAGCCCCAGAGGTATATACAGCCCCAGTGTAGTATCCAGCAGCCCCAGTGGTAGTACACAGCCCCCCCTCCTTAATATGCGTCCCCCAGTAGTAATAAACAGCCCCCCCCTCCTTATCAAGGCCCCCCCCGGCTGCGGCAGCTGTGAAAATAACAAACAGTTTATACATCACCTTCCGACGCAGCTCTCCGCTCCTCCGGTCCTCTGCCCTCCGCTCGCCGGCTTCTTCTTCCTTGTTGTGCCGGTGTCATGTGACCGGGCGCAGGAGATGACGTCATTTCCTGCGCGCGGTCACAGAAGTCGGCACATCAAGGAAGAAGAAGCCGGCGAGCGGAGGGCAGAGGACCGGAGGAGCGGAGAGCTGCGTCGGAAGGTGATGTATAAACTGTTTGTTATTTTCACAGCTGCCGCAGCCGGGGGGGACATGATAAGGAGGGGGGGGCTGTTTATTACTACTGCGGGATGCATATTAAAGAGATGGGGCTGTGTAGTGCAATATGCACGGCATCCCCCCGCCGCTGATGGACGGGGGGATGCCGTGCATATTCATTGCACTAATGAGTCGGCCCCACGTGACCGCCTGCGGTCACCGCGGCCCCCTCCTGCCTCCTCCAGCCCCCGGTCACAGCTCCCCCCCCACAGCATACCGTATTGACCCGTGTATAAGCCGAGGGGGGGACTTTTCAGCCCAATTTTTGGGCTGAAAAACTCGGCTTATACACGAGTATATACGGTATGTGCAAATATGCTGTATTAGGATCTTTCTATGGAGAGTCTGCTTCCCCTGGTTATGAGTTCATCTAGAGTCATGCTAAGGAATTTAATGAATATAAGAATGCTTATTTGTAAAATAAATGTGAGTACATAACCCTGTGAGAAGCAGGAATAATCATTGTTCATTATATTCATATACTTATTAGATACTAGCTGTGAGCCCGATGCAAATGCATCGGGATTCTAGAACGTGCATTAATTTGATTATAGTAGTTATAGCTGTTAGCCTGATGCAAATGCATCGGGTATCTAAAATATGTTTATTGTTTTTTTAAAGATTTTTAAATAATAATCGCATCATCAATAGCAATAATATAAGCCATAGCATTATTATTAGCAGTAATAGCAGTATTAATAGCATTATTAGCAGTATTATGAGCATTAATAAAAGTATTAATAGCATTAATAGCATTATTATTAGCATTAATAGCATTATTAATAGCATTATTAGCATTAATAGCATTAATAATGCCATTAATAGGATAAATATTAGCATTGATAGCATTATATAGCATAATTAATAGCATTAATAGCATTATATAGCATTAATAGCATTATTATTAGCATTAATAGGATAAATATTAGCATTAATAGCATTAATAGCATTATTATTAGCATTATTATTGGCATTATTACATTATAATAGCATTAATAACATTATTAATAGCATTAATAGCATTATTATTAGCATTATAGCATTAATAGCATATTATAGCATTAATAGCATTAATAGCATTATTAATTAGCATTAATAGAATTATTATTAGCATTAATAGCATTAATAGATAAATATTAGCATTAATAGCATTAATAGCATAATTAATAGCATTAATAGCATTTAATAGCATTATTATTAGCATTAATAGATTAATTATTGCATATATTAGCATTATATTAGATAACATTTATTAGCATTAATAGGATTAAAATAGAATTAGCATTAATAGCATTATATAGCATTAATTTAATAGCATTTATATAGCATTATTAATAGCATTAATAGCATTATTATAGCATTAATAGCATTAATAATAGCATTATTAGTATTATTAATAGCATTAATAACATTATTAATAGCATTAATACAATTTGCATTATTAATAGCATTAATAGCATTATTATTACATTAATAGGATTAATAATAGCATTATTAGCATTAATAATAGCATTAATAACATTATTAATAGCATTAATAGCATTATTATTAGCATAATAGCATTAATAGCATTATAATAGCATTATACATATTATACATTAATAGCATTAATATTAGCCATTAATAGATAAATATAGCATTAATAGCATTAATAGCATAAATAATGAGCATTAATAACATTATTAATAGCATTAATAGCATTATTATTAGCATAACATAAATAGCATTATTAGCATTAATAATAGCATTATTAACATTATTAATAGCATTAATAGCATTATTATTAAAATACATAATAGAATTAATAATAGCATTATTAGCATTAATAATAGCATTAATAACATTATTAATAGCATTAATAGCATTATTATTAGCATTAATAGCATTAATAGATATTATAGCATAATAGCATTATTAATACCATTAATAGGATTATTATTAGCATTAATAGCATTAATAATAGCATTATTAGCATTATTAATAGCATTAATAACATTATTAATAACATTAATAGCATTATTATTAGCATTAATAGCATTAATAATAGCATTATTAGCATTATTAATAGCATTAAAAACATTATTATAGCATTAATAGCATTATTATTAAAATTAATAGAATTAATAATAGCATTATTACATTAATAATAGCATTAATAACATTATTAATAGCATTAATAGCATTATTATTAGCATTAATAGCATTAATAGTATTATTAATAGCATGATAGCATTATTAATTACATTAATAGGATTAATTATTAGCATTAATAGCATTATATAGCATTATTACATTATTAATGCATTAATAACATTATTAATACATTAATAGCATTTTATTAGCATTAATAGCTTAATAATAGCATTATTAGCATTATTATTAGCATTAATAACATTATTAATTAGCATTAATACATTATTTTATTAATAATAGCATATAATAGGATTATTAGCATAATAATAGCATTAATAACATATTAATACATTAATAGCATATTATTACATTAATAAATTATATAGCATTATTAGCATTAATATTACATTTAATAATATACATATTATAATAGATTATTAGCATTTTTTAATTTATTATTATTATTATGATAAATATTATATTTAATTATTTTTAATTATTTTATTATAATTATTATTTAGGCTGAGAGCAGTTTCATTCAGGTCGCTAAGGCTATCTTATTAGCATATATTTTATTTTTTATTATTATATTTTATTGAATTTTTATTATTTTTAATTAATTTTTTATTATTTATTTAATTCATTTTATTATTTTTTTATTATTTAATTATATTATTTAGCTGATAGCATTCTATTCAGGTCGCAAAGGGTGATCTTATTAGCATATATTTTATTTTTAATATTTTATTAATTTTTTATTATTTTTAATTATTTTTTTTATATATTTTTAATTTTATATTAATAATTTTTTTATTATTTAATTATTATTTAGGCTGAGAGCATTCCATTCAGGTCGCAAAGGCATCTATATTAGCATTTTATTTTAATTAATTTTAATGAATTTTATATTTTTAATTATTTTTTTATTATTTTTAATCTTTTAATTATTATTTTTTATTATTTAATTATTATTAGGCTGAGAGCATTCCATTCAGGTCAAAGGCTGATCTTATTAGCATATTTTATTTTTATATATTATTTTATTGAATTTTTATATTTTTAATTATTTTATTTATTATTTTAATCTATTTAATATTTTTATTATTAATTATTATTAGCTGAGACATATTCATTAAGGTCCGCAAAGGCATATTATTAGCATATATTTAATTTTTATTATATTTTATTAAATTTTATTATATTTAATAAATTATTATTTATTATTTTTTAATTCTTTTTTAATTATTTTTTTTATTATTTAATTTATTATTTAGGCTGAGAGGCAGTTCTCATTCAGGTCCGCAAAGGGCTGATCTTATTAGCATATATTTTATTTTTTTATTATTATTTTTATTGAATTTTGTATTATTTTTAATTAATTTTTTTTATTATTTTTTAATTCTTTTTTAATTATTTTTTTTATTATTTAATTTATTATTTAGGCTGAGACGCAGTTCTCATTGAGGTCCGCAAAGGGCTGATCTTATTAGCATATATTTTATTTTTTTATTATTATTTTTATTGAATTGTTTATTATTTTTAATTAATATTTTTATTATTTTTTAATTCTTTTTTAATTCTTTTTTTTATTATTTAATTTATTTATTTTTTTAAGTTTGACTGAGACGCAGTTCTCATTCAGGTCCGCCTTTTTTTTGCCCATTGACATACATTACCGGTGTGTCAGCGATTTTATGGCCGCCCACCTGGTTCTATTTGTCGGCCCTAAAATCGCGGACACACCGCTAATGCATCTCTATGGGCAGTCAGCCCGATTTCGGATTGAACGGCAACCAATCAGAAGTCGAGCTGACTGCCCATAGAGATGCATTAGCGGTGTGTCCGCGATTTTAGGGCCGACAAATAGAACCAGGGGGGCGGCCATAAAATCGCCGACACACCGGTAATGTATGTCAATGGGGAAAAAAGGCGGACCTGAATGAAAACTGAATGAGGAGCTCTTCTGATTGGCTGAGGGCATTATCCAGCGACCAATCAGAAGACGGCGTGAGATTTCATTGAGGTAGAATGGGGGATTTTTCCTCCATTCTATCTTAATGAGAAGGAAGAGGACGTCGGAGGCGGAATTTTCGGAAAAGAAGACAGAAGATCCCCGGGGCCGGACGAAGAGGCGGAGATGGCGGAAAGAAGAGAGAAGACCCCCGGGGCCGGAGGAAGAGGACGCCTGGCCGGACGGAGGATCGGACGGACGATCGGACGGACGATCAGATGACTTGAAGGCATGTAAGTGATGGACGGGGGCTTCGGGTGTAGGGCCTTAGGTGAGAGCGGCGTTAGGTTAGGGGACGGCGGGGGTTAGGGTGTAGGGCTTTAGCGACAGGGGCAGGGGACAGCGGCGGGAGCTTAGGGGGTATCGGCGGGGGCCTAGGGGGTAGGAGCTTAGGTAGGGGCGGCGATGGCTTAGGGGGTAGACGGCGGGGCTTAGGGGGTATCGGCGGCGGCTTTGGATGGTGCGAGTCGGGGGTTAGGTAGTCGGGGCTTAGGGGGTATCGGCGGCGGGTTTGGATGGTGCGAGTCGGGGGTTAGGTGGTCGGGGCTGCTGCGGGGTTTAGGGGTTAGGGGCGGCGGTGCCTTAGGGGGTAGGCGGCATGGCTTAGGGGGTATCGTCGGGGGTCTAGGGGGTAGGGGGTTAGGGGCGGCGGTGCCTTAGGGGGTAGGCGGCATGGCTTAGGGGGTATCGGCGGGGGCCTAGGGGGTAGGGGCGGCGATGGCTTAGGGGGTAGACGGCGGGGCTTAGGGGGTATCGGGGGCGGGTTTGGATGCTGCGGGTCGGGGGTTAGGTGGTCGGGGCTGCTGCGGTGCTTAGGGGGTAGGGGCTTAGGTAGGGGCGGCGATGGCTTAGGGGGTAGACGGCGGGGCTTAGGGGGTATCGGCGGCGGCTTTGGATGGTGCGGGTCGGGGGTTAGGTGGTCGGGGCTGCTGCGGGGCTTAGGGGGTAGGGTGCTTAGGGGGTAGGGGCTTAGGTAGGGGCGGCGATGGCTTAGGAGGTAGACGGCGGGGCTTAGGGGGTATCGGCGGCGGCTTTGGATGGTGCGGGTCGGGGGTTAGGTGGTCGGGGCTGCTGCGGGGCTTAGGGGGTAGGGGGTTAGGGGCGGCGGTGCCTTAGGGGGTAGGCTTAGAGCGGCAGGGGGCTGTAGTGTACAGCGCGATGGTATACTACAGTCCCATGGCGCTTATGGGCATGGGACTGTAGTATACTATAGCGGTGTACAGTACAGCAGCGCGTAGTGGCTTAGAGCGGCAGGGGGCTGTAGTGTACAGCGCGATGGTATACTACAGTCCCATGGCGCTTATGGGCATGGGACTGTAGTATACTATAGCGGTGTACACTACAGGAGTATGGGCTTCGGTGGCTTGGTTAGCGGTGTAGCGAGTCGCGGCAGGGGTCTGTAGTGTACAGCGCGATGGTATACTACAGTCCCATGGCGCTTATGGGCATGGGACTGTAGTATAGTATAGCGGTGTACACTACAGGAGTATGGGCTTCGGTGGCTTGGTTAGCGGTGTAGCGACTCGCAATGCCCGCTTCGCGGGCATTGCTTCGCTAGGCTGCAACGACTCGCAATGCCCGCTTTGCGGGCATTGCTTCGTGAGTCGCCTTGGCCGCTACGCGGCCACGGGGAGAGTCCAGGAGAAGCAGCTCGGACTCGCTAACCAAGCGACCGGAAGCAGCGCCGCTCCGACGGAAGTCGCTACGGCAATTATATAATAGATGAGAGTGTTCAATACATGCATAGTAGGGATCTCAACTAGGGATGAGCGAGTATAATCGTGACTATTCGGTACTCGCCGAATGGTAACAATATTCGGGCTACTCGCTACTCCCCGAGTTTCTTGTGATTACTCGGGAGTAGTGAGTAGTCCTTTCACTTTCGCAGTGTATCTGTATATACACTGCGGAAGTGCACTGAAAGTGAATAAAAGTTGTTAAAAAATAAAAAAATATCACACTCACCTATCTGACGCCTACATCAGGACCAGCAAAGAAGACATTCGATCAATGACAAGGACCTGTGAGTCTGACAGCCAATCAGATGGCTGGTAGAGATCTGGCCAATCAGATGGCCAGACGTCACAAACCATGTGATCGCTACCAGCCACCTGATTGGCCAGATTGCCAGGTCATTGATGCACGTTCAAGACCTGGCAGTCTGGCCAATCAGGTGGCTGGTAGCGATCACATGGTTTGTGACGTCTGGCCATCTGATTGGCCAGATCTCTACCAGCCATCTGATTGGCTGTCAGACTCACAGGTCCTTGTCGCTGATCAGATGTCTTCTTTGCCAGTCCCGATGCAGGCGTCGGATAGGTGAGTATGATATTTTTTTATTTATTAATAAATTTTATTCACTTTTAGTGCACTTTCGAAGTGTATATATAGATACTCTACAAAAGTACTCGCCCATTCACTGCCATTGGACTCGCTATACTCGCAACGAGTACCGAGTACCAGGACCTACTCGTTGCGAGTATAGCGAGTCTGATTATTGCAGAACTCGCTCATCCCTAATCTCAACCCTTGAATAGACAGACAAAAAATAAATTAAGGAAAAAATGCATATGGATAATAAACAAAGAAAAACTAATATCATACAAATAATAAAATAACCAAAATAAACATTCTTAATTAGGGGGAGATAGAAAAACAGAGAAGAAAGAAGAGATAGAATGAATTCCATCTAAACTATCTATATTTCCACCCATATTCACCAAGAGATTGAATACGTTGTCCAACTGCTTTAGACATTTTTATGTACATATACCAACAGTATAATGTACATACCATGCTATGAATTCTTACATTTGGGAGATGAAGAAAAAGGAAGAGTGATAGATTCAGAAATAGTGATGGGCAAATCCTAAATTACTCGGAATCGCTAGACTCTACTCGTTGCGAGTCTAGCGAGTCCAATGTTAATGAATGGGGAAGCGAGTAATAGCGAGTAGTGTGAGATTTACAAATCGCAGATGTGTCTCGGAAGCTTCAGCCTGAAGCAATCCTAGTTTTGTCATTTATTTGCATTGCTCGTTTACTTTGTAAGTAATCGCTGGGAATCTCGCACAGATAAGAGTCCTGTCTGCTCTGTGTGCTGGCTGCCAGCTCCAGGGTCCTAGAGCCCGCCTGCTGCCTGATGTAGCAGAGCTGAGATTGTTCTCAGTCTGCTCATTCCCTGTGTACAGACATGAATGTCTGTGCACAGAGATGATGTAGCAGAGCTGAGATTGTTCTCAGTCTGCTCATTCCCTGTGCATAGACATCTATATCTATGCACAGGGGATGTAGCAGAGAGGACATCGCGTTTTGGACTGCGTCGGACGGAAGAGGATTTTTTTAATTAAAGATGGAGTCCCTAATGGCTTTTTTTTTTATTTCTAATAAAAAATTTTCTTTGTGTTGTGTTTTTTTTAAAACAATTTAATAGAAATTCATGGCGGTCATGTCCAATATTGGCGTGACCGCCATAAATTTCGGGCTTAGGGCCAGCTGATAATACAAAGCTGGCCCTAACCTCTTTATTACCGAGCGTGCCACCGCTACCAGGGCCGCTGGAAGAGCGGGGTTCAGCGCCAGAGGATGGCGCTTCAATGAACGCGCCATCTTCTGGGGCGGCTGCGGGCTGCAATTTGCAGCGGGGGGTGCCCAGAAAGCTTGGGCATACCTGCGCTGCGGATTCCAGCCCCCAGCTGCTTAGCTGTACCTGGCTAGACATAGAAATTGCGCGGAGCCCCATGCATTTTTTTTAAATTATTTCATGAAATTTTGAGATTCTGACTCTGACTCTGAGACTCTGACTCTGACTCTGAGATTCTGACTCTGAAATTCATGAAATAATAAAAAAAAAATGCGTCGGGCACCGCGCAATTTCTATGTCTAGCCAGGTACAGCTAAGCAGCTGGGGGCTGGAATCCGCAGGGCAGGGATGTCCAAGCTTTCTGGGCACCCCCCGCTGCAAATTGCAGCCCGCAGCCGCCCCAGAAGATGGCGCGTTCATTGAAGCGCCATCTTCTGGCGCTGAACCCCGCTCTTCCAGCGGCCCTGGTGGCGGTAGCACGCTGGGTAATAAAGGGGTTAATACCAGCTTTGTTATACAAGCTGGTATTAAGCCCGAGATTCTTAATGTCAGGCCACGTTTGACCCAGCCACTAAGAATCTCCAATAAAGGGTTAAAAAAACACAACACAGAGAAAATTTTTTATTTGAAATAAAAAAAAAGCCATTAGGGACTCCATCTTTAATTAAAAAAATCCTCTTCTGTCCGACGCAGTCCAAAACGCAATGTCCTCTCTGCTACATCCCCTGTGCATAGATATAGATGTCTATGCACAGGGATGAGCAGACTGAGAACAATCTCAGCACTGCTACATCATCTCTGTGAGCAGGCGGGCTCTAGGACCCTGGAGCTGCACAGAGAAGACAGCTGGACTCGGCTCGCAAAGAAACAGCAGTTATTTGCGAGTTTCCCTGCTATCACTGGCACAGTAGCCGAGTCTAATGCAAACAATGGCAATCCTAGTTTTGTCAGCGTTTCTGACAAAACTAGGATTGATATTGATTTGCATTGGACTCGTGCGAGTAATCACTGGGAAACTCGCAGAGTACCGAGTCCTGCGAGTCCCTTACTACTCGCCGAGTAACGAGTCCTAGCGAGTAGATTCGCCCATCCCTATTCAGAAATATTCTCTCTGGAGAAAAGGAAAAGTACTTATTTAACATGTTAGCCAGTCCAATCTAATTCCCTATTTAAACCCTTTGGGGTGAACATTAGTGATGTATAGATCCAAAAGCTTTCCCTTTCCTTGAGCAATTGTATGTGGTTGCCTCTTCTCCCAGGTCTGGTCATTTTCTCTATTACTAGATATCTAAGTTGGGACACTGAGTGTCCCACTGAATGGAAATAGTATGGGAGAGGCAACCATGCTTTGTTACACCTGATCATTGATTTGTGACTAAAGATGTGGTCCCTAATATGCTGGTTAGTTTCCCCAACATACAAGGGACCGCACAGACATTTCATGATGTATATCACAAAGTTATAATTCTACAGATAAGCATAGCTGGAAATTCATTGCTATAAGTAACCAGCTGCAATCCATAGCATGTGAGAAGAAATCTCCCCATGAGAGAATATCTACAAGTTAGAAAATGTTGCTTTACACAGCAGACATACCAAAATTAGTGTAAAATCATAGACTCCTACACAAGGGATAAAACATCTGCTGGATCGCGGAAAGAAAATAGTGAATGAAAAAAATATAGAAAACTTGAAAAAAGCTAAAAACAAAACCAGCAGTGATATTTCTAAAGTTTTCCTCTCAATCCAATATAATGACCTCTTTAACAATATAGACAGCATCATCAAGAACAATCTACCTATATTAAAGGCGGACAAAACAATAAAAGTGATGTTAGACAGAGGATTCAGCTTTATTCCTAAAAGAGGGGTCACATTGGCTAATATACTTTCCCCAAGCGATCACACCAAAATCTCACAGTCCAGTGATGTCCACTGTTGGATCATACAAATGTGGACAAAACCTACGCGGTTTATGTGGTGTTATGACTAATGGCAGAACTTTCACTTGTTGCTAATGAAACAAAGAGAAGCTAAAGGGATATGTAAAATGGAAACTCGCAATCCAGATGGAATGAACTTAAAGGCAGACCTTTTATATATCTATTAACATTGTTTTGTTTTGGTTCTCTTTGTATTATTATAATGCTCTCTTTAGAATAATTACCAAGATAGCAACCATATACATATTCAATTCATACATTTCATGTATTAATTCAATACAAATTTCATTTGCAGCATCCTTTGAGTAAGGATGTCATAGGTTGGCGTCACATTTGCCAAGGCAATTGAGGTTGCCGCCTCCAGATCCGGAGGTGGTAACCGCAATTGCCTTCACACACATTTTTTTGAAAAAATGTATGCAGGAAACCGCAATCTGGTAACCGGATTGCTCCAGGTTTGTAATCCGGAGCAATGCGGTTACCGTATACTTTGTTCATCTCTGCTGCCGCAGGCATGAGCAAAGTGTTAACTGTGTATTCACACATTAAATATGAATGTTAGCTGTGGGCAACATGTCTCTAGGGGGTGCCCACCCCCCTAGAGACATGTTGTCCACCCCACTCAGCATGTTAGGGGTTAATAAGGCATTTACAGTAAGCCGGCTATTGTTGGCTTTTATAAAAATATATGAATAAAGCCGCGGCTCCCCTGGCAGTAAAGCAGATACTGTACATAATGTACGTATAGTATCTGTCGCTGTCCAAGGTCCTGTAACCATTAACATTAGGTCTATGGGGGTGCGCTGCCCATAGACCTAATGTTAATGGTTACATGACCCTGGACAGCGGCAGATACTATACGTATATTATGTACAGTATCTCCTCTAGTTTCAGGGGTGCGGCGGCTTCATTCATACATTTCTATAAAAGCCAAAAATAGCCGGCTTACTGTAAATGCCTTATTAACCCCTAAAATGCTGAATGGAGTGGACAGCATGTCTCTAGGGGGGGGGGTTGGGCACCCTCTAGAGACATGTTGCCCACAGCTAATATTCATATTTAATGTGTTAACACACATTTAACACTTTGCTTATCCCTGCGGCAGCAGGGATGAGCAAAGTATACGGTAACCGCATTGCTCGGGATTACACATCCAGAGCAATCCGGTTACCGGATTGCGGGTCACAGAACTGCTCCAAAAACTGCAGCCTGCATGATTTTTAGTGCAGGCAGCAGATCCGGAGCCGGTAACCGGATTGCATGTAGTGCAATCAGGTTACCATAATGGGCTCCTATAGGGAGCGGTTCCTGCTCCGGTTTTGAGCCGCGGCTTCATTCATACATTTCTATAAAAGCCAACAATAGCCGGCTTACTGTAAATGCCTTATTAACCCCTAAAATGCTGAATGGAGTGGACAGCATGTCTCTAGGGGGGGTTGGGCACCCTCTAGAGACATGTTGCCCACAGCTAATATTCATATTTAATGTGTTAACACACATTTAACACTTTGCTTATCCCTGCGGCAGCAGGGATGAGCAAAGTATACAGTAACCGCATTGCTCCGGATTACACATCCAGAGCAATCCGGTTACCGGATTGCGGGTCACAGAACTGCTCCAAAAACTGCAGCCTGCATGATTTTTAGTGCAGGCAGCAGATCCGGAGCCGGTAACCGGATTGCATGTAGTGCAATCCGGTTACCATAATGGGCTCCTATAGGGAGCGGTTCCTGCTCCGGTTTTGAGCTTTTTGAAAGATCAAAACTGGATCAGGTTTCAAAAATAGAGCCACATATGTGACCCTAGCCATAATCTGAAATACATAAACCAGTCACTATACTTTTGGGAATGGATCTGTTTTAAGCCTTTTTTGATAATATTTTAATCTTGATGGAATAAAAGGTTTTGGTTATACATAGTTATCTGGACGAGGCGCTGGAATTTCTCACATACTGTGACCTGCACAGATCTCCTGCATCTGTTTCCTTGCTCTGCCCAGATTTGATTGGAGTCTATGGACCTGGTTCAGCAATCACAAAAGAGCTGACAAGAGGGGCGAGCTGACAGAAACTTTTTTCTATATAATTTGTGTGGTATAAGCATCTGGTTTAAGGGCAAAAAAACCTTAAACTTTGAAAATTGTGACTTTTTCAATTTTTTAGCCACATTTTTTATATTTTACTTAATAAATATACCAAAATTTACCACTAACATGAAGAACAACATTTTATGAAAAAACATTCTCAGGACCATTGGGATTCATTGAAGCATTCCAGAATTATTAGCTCACTGGTCAGGTTTTTGTAAAAAAAATTGGCTTGGTCATTACCATGCAAAGAGGCTAGGTCCTTAAGGGGTTAATAATATTTGATTATGGGAAAATGTTTGCAATATAAACAAACATATGCAGGTTAATGTTTCCATACTTCTCTATTTTTTTAAGGAAATTCTCCCCTCACTCAAGCCGACTTTTGGAAGATCAATGGCGCCAGCATCGCGCCGCCCATATTTTCCTGAAGGCCAGTTTAGGGAGATCTATGGTTCCTGTCATGCCCTGCAGGATCATCCCCTACTCTCAGTCCAGTGCCTGCATAATCACCCCACTGATGCTTTCTATAGCCCCGGCTCCACCGTCACCCCACACTCCTACCCCTCTATAGCCCCGCTCCACCATTGCCCCACACGCCAATCCCTGGGAAAATATATATTCTTACTATAAGTCTAACCTCCATTTTCACATAATTATTTCCCTATTTTCTTCCTCCAAATATGTGTTACATCTTATGGTCCACAAAATGCGGTAGTTAAACAAATGTATAAAAAAAAAATATGAGGGGACAGTTAAAGTTAAATGTCTGGATTTGGGGCAATTTTCTTTTATATTTAAATAAATAATTATCCTCCTCTTTACAAAGTAGATTGCACAATAAACATAAAAACTGAACATTTGCTAGTCACAATATGCACACCATGTTTTTAGGGATTTTATTTGTTTTGAAAAGATTATTGATTTTTTTTTGTTTTTAATAAAATATATTTCATAATAAATACATGTATGCAAATTAATATTGCATTGCTTTCTTCTCTTATATTGGTTCTTAAATGTTGTACTGATGTTAGGGCCGCTTCACACTGCGGCATGATCCAGTCCGGTTCTGTCCGGGAGGACCCAGACAGCTGCGGACCGGATCAGCACACAGGACTGGGGGGCTATTATGCCCTCCGGTCCTGTGTGCAGCGCACGCAGCTGCAGCCGCTGATAGGTCAGGACCGCTGCGCCCGCGGTCCTGACTTATCAGCAGCAGGAACTGCGTGCGCTGCACACAGGACCGGAGGGCATAATAGCCCCCCAGTCCTGTGTGCTGATCCGGTCCGCGGCTGTCTGGGTCCTCCCGGACAGAACCGGACTGGATCATGCCGCAGTGTGAAGCGGCCCTAACACTCTTACGATACATGTTTGGACTGTGCAACTACTGCTACCTACGCGAGCAAGCAAACCATCTGATTTTGACTTCCTTTTTTTACACTTGTTTTGCCTTTTAGCATATTAATATCGAAGAAAAAAAATGTGAAAAATAAATCAAATGCAGTAATTCAGTATTTTTTTTATATAGCAACAGGGCAATCACGGTGAGTTGTGTAATGATGGTGATTTAGTGTAATTGGTGTCAATTTCCTTTTGCTATATTGTACCAGCCATTTGGACTTGTCACTCAAAAAACGTCCAATAAAAATATTTTTTACAAATTGGAACAAAAAAATTTGCTACCTCTAGTCTTAAATGGAGCCTGTCAGGTCCCGTCATTGTCCTTAATCAATACTGTAGAAGGATGCATGCCAATTTCTGCCTTCTATAATGTCTTACATAATTTTCCAACACTTCTATCTTTTAAAAGCATATTTTTTATCTCCTGACTAGTATGAGCTTTTGTGACAGGACACATGCAACAGGGAATCCTGACCCTAGGAATAGAAATTCCTTGGTTGTTCTCACCATGACTCCCTGATTGTGATTGACAACTTGCATACAATCACTATCACATGACATTTAATCTACTATGGCAGGAATTAATTGCAGGTTATAAATTACACTGAGGTATTTGAGAACAACATGAGCAGTATGATTATGCCTATGTTCTGAATTGTCAATCCATAGAATCACACTGCCACTGGCAAAGCAGGAAAACAGGCATCTGGAGCCATGCAATCCTATAAATTCATTTTGAGACAACCCATTTAACCCTGCTATTCTTTTTGGTCAAAAAATTACCAAACTTAAAATGTTTGATTTCATTTTTCATTTGTTTATGAACAACCTTGTTCACTTACAGTATAGTAATGCAACAGGTATTCAAAGAAAAGCTCTCAAGCAAAGCAAAAGAATCTTTAGCTCACACGAATGGAAATGGATCCTGGGACACCGGACACGACAGCTGGCTTCTGCCTGAGTAATTATATGAATAAAACCTTTTCCAAGGGAAAGAGTCCAAGTCCCACGCTTTGTTCAGTTAAAATCTTCAATTCTTTATTTTGGTTCCATATACAAGGTTAAAATGAAGACAGACCAAGCAGGGTCCCGCCTGACATGTTTCAAGTCAAGGACCCTTACTCATAAGCTATGAGTAAGGGTCTTTGACCTGAAACATGTCAGGCGGGACATTGCGTGGTCTGTCTGCTTTTTAACCTTGTATATGGAACCAATATAAAGAATTGAATATTTTAACTGTACAAAACGTGGAACTTGGACTCTTTCCCTTGGAAAAGGTTTTGTTTTATTCAAATAAAACACTTAAATTAGCTAAACATCAAGACTTTAATAGGTCCGGTCAAAAATGACCTGAACATTATAAGTCTATAGTAAACTCGAACATTACAGCAGGGCTAAGCACATCGCTGTATATTTTAAGTTGGTGTTCCTAAATAACGTTATGAAAAATAACACGTTTCTATGGATGTACTCATGGAAAAATAGCATATACAAAGTTTATTCTCTGTAGAACTCAAAGAAAAGTAATTAAAGTAAAGTCACAGACAATATCTTCATGATGTTGGAAAGCAGCATATTTTTTCAATAATGGTCTTGTACTACAAAATGCTTATTTCCCTGGAAGGGGCATGAAAAACATCGAAATCAATATGGAACCAATCCATAAAGCGATAACAGTATTTTCAGTAACTTTACAGAGTGCAGTATCGGTGTTACTGCAATTTGATGAAGAGCATGTATGGTGATATCCACGAAATAGGTGATAAATTGCGGATTCCTTAACGTGTGATGGCTTGGACACACACCAATCCTAAAAACAGGATCATAGATGCCTATTTAGATGGTGGCTTCATTTGTTGTCTACAGGGCTGCCAGATATAGCTTAGTTCAGTACTCAGCTATCTTTTGCAGTACAATAGACAACTAATAGCACAGTTCTGCACGAGTGTGGCCAATGCTCCATTCTCAAAGGACATTTTTGGTGGATAATCGAACGTGTTGGGGAGTAGACTTTCAGAGGATGGGGGATATTCTATAACACTATTCTCCAGATTATTATAGGTCCAATAGTAGGACCTTAGGTTTGGTTCTTAATTGGGAATACGTTTTTACATGATAAACTTCACATTTATTTTATCTGTACTGAATAACATGTCAGGAAAGCTCAATAAGATATCTTGGAAAAGCAATGTCTCAATTAAGGTGACAGTCATGTAATAGGTTTAGATGATATGCATGGCCATCTGTCAGAAATCATTTTACTACATTTCAATATATATAGAGGACATATCATTTTATATACAGTGCTTATTCAGATTGGGATTGAGAACTAGCAGTTTGTGCCAGGAAACAAAAGGTAAATTATTATTTCAGCTGTCAATCTGTATGATGGTGTTGCAAAGGGACTCCTTCAGAAGCTGAATGTTGTACCAACAGCCTGCAGTTATTCTGAAATGAGGAGCTGATGATTAAGAGGTCAGTTGTTAGCAACAGTAGCAGATGTTGTTGGTGTTTGCCTCGGTAAGGTGCTCTCTGTCTGCAAAACAAAGTTTCTATTTGAAAAAAATCTAAGTGCATCTTCCCTAGAGGATTATATCGCCATTTAATTTCAATCTTGGCCTGCTGCCAGAATAATTCACATTTTTCAACCAAAGTGATGCCATTTATTCATTTTCCTGTAGTTGTGCCTGATTTGTTTGTTTTTATTTTTCCATGCTTATTAAAACTCCGGAATTCTTAAGCCTTTTATGCTGCATTTGAAAGAAGATTATATTTTGCTGCTTTCACATATAAGCTGAATTTGTTAATAATATTCAAAACATTGTCATATTACAGATAATTGATTTGTTTTAGAAGATCAGAGGTAGGAAATGTAGAGATTTCATTATCACAGCTAATTAATTGATCAGTTATTTGTATGACTGCGGTGAATGGAATGCAACCAAATTACACAGTTCAATAGTTCAATGCTATGTGTGTACTCTGAGATGGCAAAATGAATTACCATATAGTATAATTGTAATATTGTTATTTTGTAGCCTATAGCTTTTTAATGGTTGATTCTTTCCATGGTTTGGAATCTTGCATCCATTTAACTTTGAAATTAAACACTTTATAAACTCACACTCATTGCTATAGTAAAGGTTTATAATACAGTACAGCTATATGGGACGGGTGGTGGTGAGGTTTTCTTTGTGGACCCTAAACAACCTGTTACGGTACCTCTGAGTGTATGTATGTGCGTAATCTGAGGATTAACTACCTACCCCTCTTCAGGCTACAAGTGGTATGATAATCGGGGAACCTTCAAAAATATGCAACAAATCAGAGAGACCAGTATCTATTTTAAAAATTAAAAATATCTTAAATGGAATTACTTAAAGCATAACATTTTTATTTAATAATAATGTAGAGCAAGAGATTTTAATAAACTTTCAAATATACTTTTTAAGTGAAATCTGGTGGAAAACCATACATAAACCTTCCATATGGTGCCCCCCTAGACTGTGTCTGAAGAAGACATATGTTCTTTCTCAGTCAGATCCATCTTCACACTGAATACGGGCACATAACTATATAAGGTTAAGGGGGCAGGTCCTACACTGTGTGCGAGTTCCTGACTGCTGCTGTGCACAGTGCTGAGCAATGTCAGAATGTCAGGAGCAGTGCAAATGTCTCTGCCCATTCCTTGGCACAAGATTATCTGATCTGTCATCTGGCTCCTTCTCTGCTGACTCCACACACAGCTGACAATCTCTGATGTTATCCCTTCTCTGCTAGCCAAGCCCACACAGCCCTAAAATGCAGTTTTTAAAAGGGCACAAAAATGTTGAGAAAGTAAGTCATATGGTACAAAATGTTATACACTTCTTCTGCTGCAGAGTCAGTACATCGTACTGTGCCGCTCCTTCGGTTCAGTCACCACAGGGGTATTTCCTCCCTAACAGGTGGTGGTATCATGTCCAGACATAATTGGAGCTTCCTTCACAGGGTAACCTATGCATCCACACACAGCCAGATCCCTGACCAGAAGGGGAGAATAAACACCTGGTTTTAGTTTGACTCAATCTTCTGGCTGGGGCTGGGGTTACAGTAATGAGTAAGGAAAGGGAAGAGAAGCACGAGGAGTTGGAGAGAGAACATGACTGTGGTTAGGGCTGCTGAAAGCTCACTCAATGCCGAAAGCAGGACACCAAAGTCCTGGGCTACCTAGGAATTGCAAACCCTGGAAGCAGAATCTGGAGAGCAGGAGCCTGTAGGTATGCTGGTCACCTTTAAAATTAGCAGCACAGCATTACAAAGAGCGCAGAGCTGTGGCAAACAGGGCAGCTTGCAATGCCTGCTGGCTGAAGCTGTTTCAGAGAAGAGAAGCAAGGATGACATCAGTTCATAAACTTCTGAATCTAAAAACCAGGTAAGAATAGAAGGAAGGCTTATTCTCCCCACTTAGTTGGGTGGACTCCAGTTGCTTCTGGACAGACTGGACCCTGGACCTGGTGTCAGTACCCTTGATGCATCTTGTACCATCCTTCAGTAAAGATAAAGATTGCATTCTTCTGCCTGCTCATCTCTGTCTACTGCAGCTTTCACTACAAACCCCAGCATCACCTACTACTACACCCCAGAGGCTCCCTCCACCTGAGGGGAGTGCTCCATCTAGCTGCTCTACCATCTACCCCCTGGAGGCCACCTGCAGCACTGGTTACTCCTGACAATATCCCTCAGCTGGCGTCACAAATCATTCATAACCTTCTATCCCTCTGTAAATACCCCCATTTACTAGTCCGGTCAGGGCTACAGTGCTGGGCAATCACCAGTGTGATATCTCTGATAGACTGTGTGCTTGGCTACCGAGTACACCTGCTTGCGCAACTGTAAGAGTAGCTCAATATTACGTGTAAATTTGGAGTCTATGCGCTGCTGATACAGGCAGATAATGGCTGAATATTAAGAGCATCATCTGATGAGAAAGATGCTGGCAGGACTTGTGAGCCAGCATCAAAGTCAGGGAGCTGGCATATGATATAAATGTGCATCATATGTCGGTATTTTTAAAGGCAGTAAAAGCCCTTACTTTCTGCTTACAAGTTTAGTCATGTTTTTCAATGTGTAGAGCTATCTAGATATAGTCTATAATTACCTATTGTAGTCTAAGGGGCTATTCACATGACTCTGACACACGACCGAGTTGTCCACCCAAAATCAGGGTGGTCCACTCGGTCACCTTCTACTATCAAATAAATGTACTGGTGTACAAATACAGTGCATTATGTGGCCAATATTCAGACATGTACATACACTTTGCATTATCACACAGCAACTAATGAATACTTAAATGCCACTATTGCTGTAAACATTGAAAATGTAAGATACTGTCAAGCTATGAAACATGACATTCAGCATGCAGCACAACACAGAGGTTTAATGGGATGGTTTGGGGAGAGGAAGGCCCTAATGGTAGGAAATGGGGGATAGGACACCTCCTGACACTAACCGGTGTCCGTCTCTAAGCTTCCCTACCTCTCTATACGGAACGTTCCTCCACACTATCATGTGCCTAGTCTCTGACTGTCACCTCTACTCACCCTGTCTAGTGACAAGGCCAGTTAGTACACTAGATTGCAACACTGTTGTAATCAGACATGAGGACAGGTAAACAGAAAGGGGACATATACTGTACATTAAGGATACGAAAAACTTGAGAGTAGTAACCAGAGAGCTTAGGCTGCCAATGGCTTCTCTCTCAAACAGCAGGTCTCCAGCAACAACTAGAGTCCTCCGTGCTCGACAAATGGTCAGCATAGACTGAATCTACAGTATAACCAATGTCAGGTGATAGGTCAGGTGACTATTTAAAGTTAGGTTGGTGTGGCAATCAACCCGCATCACCTGACACAGACTAAGAAGATGCTATCAGCTACGAAATACTAACATTAACCATTGCTAGTACAAAAGAAATTAATCATGTTTAATTGTCCTACTGACTTTTGACTAGAGAAGAGTCACCACTGTAGTGTTCTAATTCGATTCGGTTCACCGAATTGGGTGTTTGTTTGTCGAATGTTCATCAAATGTTCGTCAAACACTGTCGAATCCCATTAAATACAATGGCAGCCAAACACAAATACATACAAACACATAGAAAACACATAGAAAACACCTTCTAAAATGTCCAAAAGGTGACAAACTACTCAGAAGATACAACAAACATATGGAAAAGTGAAAACTGCATACAAAAATGCGAAAAGAAAAGAGATAGATGAGTAAAAGGGGGAGGAGACACAGATATAGGCATGTCATGCCCTTCCAAAATCAGTTTTTACTGCAGTAGTTGTAAGGCATCATGCACTCGATGAGTATTTGGTGAGTTTTACTTCAGTATTTGGAAGGCCATGTTCAGATGATGATTATTTGGTGTGTTTCACTTCAGTATCTGTAAAGCCATGTGCAGATGATGATTATTTGGTGCGTTTCACTTTAGTATCTGTAAGGCCTTGTGCAGATGATAATTATTTGGTGCGTTTCACTTCAGTATCTGTAAGGCCATGTGCAGATGATGATTATTTGGTGCGTTTCACTTTAGTATCTGTAAGGCCTTGTGCAGATGATAATTATTTGGTGCGTTTCACTTCAGTATCTGTAAGGCCATGTGCAGATGATGATTTGGCGCGTTTCACTTCAGTATTCGTAAGGCCATGTGCAGATGATGATTATTTGGTGTGTTTTACTTCAGTATCTGTAAGACCATGTGCAGATGATTATTATTTGATGCCTTTCACTTCAGTATCTGTAAGGCCATGTGCAGATGATGATTATTTGGCGCGTTTCACTTCAGTATCTGCAAGGCCATGTGCAGATGATGATTATTTGGTGCGTTTCACTTCAGTATCTGTAAGGCCATGTGCAGATGATGATAATTTGGTGCGTTTTACCTCAGCCTCTGGAAGGCCTCGTGCACACGCTGATCATTGTGTCACATTTAGGGGACTACAACAAGAGTCTCAATTTTTCCCAAAAATTTGGGCCCAGACACTACTTCAGTGGTATCAATTGCCCCACAGTTGCAAGCTGAAAATGGTTGGTAAGGTGACTTTCATGCAGCACATTCCAAAATCCAAAAGCCTTTAGTCTCCCCATGTTATCTGTAAGGGCCCCGTCACACCAGGTATAGGGCTGGGGATGTCGGCGGTGACTGGCGGGGGCACGCACGTTTTTGGCGCCCCGCCAGCATTGCCGTCCCCCGTTTACATGGGGCGACACCACCAGCCCCGTGGCGGCGATCTGTTAGGCGGCATCACCACCGGGGTGTCTGGTCTGGAAACCCTAGCGGCGATGCAGGACAATGGGAGCCTATGGCTCCCATCACCTGACAGGTCGCCGGCGTTCGGTTACATGGGGCGATGTGTGCACATCACCCCATGATGGTCGCCTGGTTTCAGAGCACTGCTCTGAAACAAGGCCACTGCCCGGCACCGGCGACATCGCCCCTTTACATGGGGCGACGTAGGGGCGATGACGCCTGTGATAGGCCACGCCCCCATGTCGCCTCTGTAATGGGCAGTGACATCGCCCCGTGTAACAGGGGCTTTAGATTTGTCACCAAAATGTAAGTAGTGGCCAAAAAGTATGGGTGACTATGAAGACAGCTGAAGAAGGGGCTGCTGTCCAAGTCTTGCCATCCCCACGAGTTGTGCGTCAATCCTCTGTATGTAGACGTTCCTCCACTGCTTCTGCCTCCTCAGCCTTGTCTCGGTCCTCCACCTGCACCCAAAGCCTGTCTGGTAATGCCACCCGCGTTCTAACTGTGCACAAGGAATCCTGCACACCTCCTTACTATGATGGCAGCAGGGCTCAAAGGCATCAGGCGGTCTTTACCTTGAAATGTATGGGAAATGTGAGTTACACAGCTGAGGATTTGTGGTCTGCTATGGAGACTGAGTTTCATCAATGCTTGTATCCACTGAACCTGCAGCCAGGGAAGGCCGTGTACAATAATCCTGCAATGCTGGGTGCAGCCCTCCGCTGGGGCAATGTGACACACGTCTTAAACCTGGTTGTCCAGCACACTATCCGGGCCTAGATGGTCTTCAGCAGAGGGCACGGTCACTGTATGCTCACTTCTGCCATTCGCATCCCGTAGCTCAACGCCTTGCATCTCTACAGAAGTCAATTTTTTCATAGGTACCAGAGCTAGCTATGGAGGGGTCATTCTGCAGTTGCCTATTAATCCCTGTGTTATGCTGCTGTAGGGCCCTAGAGATTGCCTGTGTATCGTATCTCTACTGTTATAGTGTTCTGACTTATTTTATATATTACGTAAATCCTCAATTTATATCACTATTTCTTCTATGTAGACGTTCTGTTCTCCCTGTCTCTATTCTGAATAGAGACAGGGAGAACAGAACTTCTACATAGAAGAAATAGAGATATAAACTAAGAATTTACGTAAGTGGCTATTGTAGAAAATATAGTGATAAGGAGTGAGGAAGTATACAGTATGCTTGTGATAAGGAATAGAGATTAATAAGCTTCCCTATTATCTGTTCCAGTGCATATAAATTGAATATACAAGATCCAGAGAGACCCCTACAAACCTTGACACATGCCATCAGGGGACAAAGATACATATGCAAAGTGTTTTAAATGTTTTAGAAAAATTTCATAGAGTTTTTATTGAATTTATTACGAACTTGGAATAAGAAGTGTGATTTTTTTAACAATAAATTGTTTTAAATCAAACAAAGTAATAGGTCATTATCATTATGTGGCGCCCCGCAACGAGTGTGTCACAGGAAGGTATTGCATCCCTGACAGAAGATGTAATATCTTCTATCTCGGTAATGACATGGTTAATACTCAGAGCTCCATACTCTACATGCACCACTAGAATAGAGGGCCAATTAGGTCCTGGAGGAGAGGAACGTAGGAGAAGCAGGGCTCTGCACAGTGCCGTGCAGCCATGAAGACCACCTACCGGCTGGCGCCATTAAGCGGTGACCCAGACCGGAACACGGGCAACTACTAAACGGGTCCAATTATACCCGTGCCCAAAAACCACCGGATCACTGGTTCCGAGGCGAGCAAGACGTTCACCGCCGCTCAGCAAACCAGGGTGAAGAAACTGCTTCTATGAGGCACCTCACCAGAGTCGCAACTTAAGTTGTCTTGCCAGCAGGGACTCACCCTAATTCAGCTAGGTACCACTCAAAAGTCTCCCAAGTACCCTGACCTGGTACGCTAAGGCAACCCCGGCAACCCGTCTAGAGAAGTTAAAAAAAAGGAGGAACACCGCGGAGCTCTGAATCAACACCAGTCATTGCTGGGACCACCCAGTCCATTACCCAAGACTGTATACCTTGTACCATCTTACCGGTTACAGTACTAGTGATGAGCGAGCACTAAAATGTTCGGCTGCTCGGTGCTCTGGCCGAGCATCTCAAGATACTCGTGTACTTGGCCAGAGCACCGAGCCCAATGTAAGTCAATGAGTGACAGGCTCTGCCCACAGACTTCCAGTTATAAAACGAGTATTCATGGGAAAGGGCGGCAGGGGGGGCTTTTTCAAATCGCTGCAACATATAACACGTTACTGTGGCCCCCAGTGGGATCCTAACAATTAATCTGCTCCCTGTGTGGTGCCAGCTCACTGTGTGCACTGAAGGGAGCAGTGCATTTGTGTCAGATTGTTAATTATTACCGAGCAGTCCGAGCATCTCGGCGGTACTCGGCGCTCACCGAGCATCCCGAGTACCGGGATACTCGTGCGAGTAACGAGTAGCGCCAAGCAAACTCGCTCATCCCTAGTAAAGACCCATTACAGAGGACGCTGGTGTCTGTGTTTCCTTCAGAACTGTTTAAATCTACACCTTCAGAACTACTGAGCTGCCATATTCCATCTGGTGCAGTTCCTGGCCCCGGGGACTCCCGCTCATCCTGTGGGGAGCGTCCCATCTAGCTGCCGTACATCCCCCGGAGGCCCAAGCAGCGCCAGTGAAATCACCGGACTCCCGCAGGTGGCGTCACTACAAGTAAGAATTACCCCCATCTATTCACCCCTTTTGATCTGACCACCGGGCCCCACAGCCTCAGGCACGGAACCATGACAAGTGCTGCATCGCCTGAGACGTGAGCATCAGGCAACGGTGAGTCAGAATTTGGCGTCACGAACAGGATACGAGCAGGCCCGTTTCCCAACGGGTATAGCGTGCCTACAGAACTTTATTCGGCTAAAACAAACTCTTTCCCGCCTTTCTCCACTGAGCCAAGATGGCGACCAATATGGCGGATCCCGCCATGTGAAACACAATGTGCTGGCCCAGGGGCGTGCCTCCGCCCTTCTTCGTGGGAGGGCCATTGCAGAGGCGACAAAATTCTTGTCCGCCCCTATTGCTGGAAACAACCAAGGAGGCGGGCCAAAGACTTCAGCCCGCCCATGGACTACAAAAACCACAAAGTGACAGGTGTGGCAAGGCTTTTCCATCAGCTCCGCTTCAGGGACAGTTACCAGTTCTAACGGGTGCGGTTCCTGGAAAAAGCAAGATGGCAAACCTGAGGCTCCGCAAGCTAATGAAAGAGGTCGAGGAAGAAGCTCGTGCCGCCATCGGCAACCCTGGTCCGGGTCCCATCCTCACCATCGATGGAGACTCCGAGTTTTGGGAGACCGCACTGCAGGACTTACGGGTGCGGTTGATGGAGGCCACGGAGTGGACCATCAGTAGCTGGAGTGCGAACCTGGCCAGCCGACTCCACCGGGCTGTCCTACAGAGACTGACAACCTGTTCCGCTCCAGCACCGGAGCCTGCCACCTGTTCCGTTCCAGCCCCGGAGCCTACCATCTGTTCCATTCCAGAACCGGAGCCTACCACTTGTTCTGTTACAGAACCAGAGACTGCAACCAGTTTCACTCCGGAACCGGAGACCGGCCCTGAACCTACTGAGGCCTACCCTGTTACTGGCGCGGATGCACCACCAACGGTGCAGAGGCGACAGAGGGAGAGGTGGGCAGCCTAGAAGCCCCGCAGGATGAGACGGAGGAGAACCCCGAAGTGCCAGAAACCAACCAACCGGATGACCCCGCAGTTCCAGAATTCCAACCAGCCGAGGAGCCTGATGTGATTGTCGAGACCATAGAGCAAGAAGACGACAGGAGTTCCAGCGAGTCTGAGGATTCCGTTTACACCGGTTCCGAGGAGGAGGAAGAAGAAGAAGTGGAAGTTCCCGCCGAGCAAGCGGCTCGAGTGGAGTGGTCTGGTGCAGCCGCGGCCTCTACCCCCGATCATCGTGTCCGGGTGCCGGTCCAAACTTATGACCAGCTTCTGACCCGTCACCACCCTACCTGTCACTGGGACTATGTCCACACTCACTGCCGGTCCGACGATGCAGTACGCCGGCGCCGCAGAGCGGAATGGTGGGCCCAGGAACAAGCCAACTTGCGGGCTCGTGCTGAAGCCCCCCGCCAACCCCCGTTACCGGAAAAGCTCCGCAAAGCAGGTACTGTTACATCCTTCAACCTGGTCACCGGGTGGGGTTTTGCCCGGGAGGAGAGGGTGTATGAGGAGATTTTTGTGGGCCGCCGGGACGTGGAGTCTCACCTCCCCAAGGGACATCCCGACTGCAATCTATACTGGGGAGAAGCTATCACCTACGAACGCCATGCTGGCTACCAGGGGTAGTACGCTCTCCGGGTAAGCAGTAAGTACCTGTTATTAATAAAGGTGTTTATTTCTTTTTATGTTTACCAAAAATGCAAAACTTTCTCTGTACTGTTCAGGTTTCGAGACACTTGGGGACAAGTGTAATTTCCCAAGGCGGAGTGTGGCGCCCCGCAACGAGTGCGTCACAGGAAGGTATTGCATCCCTGACAGAAGATGTAATATCTTCCATCTCGGTAATGACATGGTTAATACTCAGAGCTCCATACTCTACATGCACCACTAGAATAGAGGGCCAATTAGGTCCTGGAGGAGAGGAACGTAGGAGAAGCAGGGCTCTGCACAGTGCCGTGCAGCCCTGAAGACCACCTACCGGCTGGCGCCATTAAGCGGTGACCCAGACCGGAACACGGGCAACTACTAAACGGGTCCAATTATACCCGTGCCCAAAAACCACCAGATCAATGGATCCGAGGCGAGCAAGACGTTCACCGCCGTTCAGCAAACCAGCGTGAAGGAACCGCTTCTATGAGGCACCTCACCAGAGTCGCAACTTAAGTTGTCTTGCCAGCAGGGACTCACCACTCAGGCAAAGGATCTTCAGCCTAATTCAGCTAGGTACCACTCAAAAGTCTCCCAAGTACCCTGACCTGGTACGCTAAGGCAACCCCGGCAACCCGTCTAGAGAAGTTAAGAAAAAGAGGAACACCGGGGAGCTCTGAATCAACACCAGTAATTGCTGGGACCACCCAGTCCTTTACCCAAGACTGTATACCTTGTACCATCTTATCGGTTACAGTAAAGACCCTTTACAGAGAACGCTGGTGTCTGTGTTTCCTTCAGAACTGTTTAAATCTAAACCTTCAGAACTACTGAGCTGCCATATTCCATCTGGTGCAGCTCCTGGCTCCGGGGACTCCCGCTCATCCTGTGGGGAGCGTCCCATCTAGCTGCCGTACATCCCCCCAAGGAGCGGCGGTGAAATCACCAGACTCCCGCAGGTGGCGTCACGACAAGTAAGAATTACCCCCGTCTGTTCACCCCTTTTGATCTGACCACCGGGCCCCACAGCCTCATGCGCGGAACTGTGACAAGTGCTGCATCGCCTGAGACGTGAGCATCTGGCAACGGTGAGTCAATTATTGACAGGATATGAATAAGTAAATACTCGAGCAGGTGGTGGTGAGCGCAGGAGCCCGAAAAATATATAAAATAAGTCAGATCTCTACAGAAGTCGTTCGGCCTGCCAGTTCAGCGGCTGAAATGTGATGTGCCAACAAGATGGAATTCAACTCTGCACATGTTGCAGCAACTGTAGCAGCACCAATGAGCCATGGCGCAATACATCATGACGTATAACCTGGGCCTACGAGATCTAGAGGTGGGGCAAGTCACACTGCTGGAGTGGTCTGAAATGAAGGACCTATGCACCATTCTGTACAGTATTGAAATGTCGACGAAGATGTTTAGTGATGATTATGCCATTATCAGCATGACTATTCCCGTCATTTACATGCTGGAGCTCACTTTAAACAGTATTCGGAGTCAGGTGGTTGCACTAGAGGAGGGGGAGGAAGTACAGGAGAAGTCATATGCGGAAGGGCTCACAAGATCTCCAAGGTGCAGTTGACACTTTATGAATGAGAGTCTACATTATGCTTGCTCAGAACCTTCTTTATCTGAACCTGTATCCGACTCCAAAATCTTCTGGGCATCAGTGCAGACCATTACCTCGTCTTGACTCACAAAAGCTTTTGAGCAGACCTCTGATTCCCAGGCTATAGTATGAGTGAAGAGCGATGCATAGTCAACCATCTGTCTTACCCTATAATCAGATGGGTGGCTGGAGACTTGGGAGCTATGCAGAAGCAAATGGGATTGGGGTGACACCTCTGAGTACTGATGTATATGTGAAGTCAAAGTTGAGGTGGAGGAGAGCCCACTTGCTGAAGCACTTGCTATCCATTCTAGCGCCTGCTCTTTCTGTGCCTCATCTAGAATTGGTATTGATCGTCGTCTGAGTTGTGTCCGTATGAAAGGGATCATTTCAGAATCTCCAAGGAAAGAAATAGACATCTTACTTTGGCTGGAAGATGCTCTTTCTCCAGCAGATGTTACTCTTGCTTTCCCACGTACACCATGGACAGAAACTGCTTTTCCCTTTCCACCACGCCTATTCCCCCTTCCACCAGCAGCAGGCCTTTTGCCACTCACTTTGTATGTGAACAAATTGGCAACTCTGCAGTTGTTGGTAAAAAATATTCTGATGGAAATCGAGCACAGCTGATTGGCCAGACAGTGGTACTAGGCACAAAAAAATACGTTTGCTTGTTCCAGTAAAAGAATTATTAGAATGAACTACACTCAAGGTGTATTTGGTTGTATTAAACGTGGCCTGCAGTAAAGGTTTAGTGAACATTGCTTTTAAGCAAAAAATGACAGGTTAGCTTGTTGCAGTAAAAAATTAGTAGAATCAACTACACTGTTGCTTCTCTCACAAGTGGGTAACACCACTGTGGGACACTGCTAGCCTGCTACTAGCCCGAACAAAGTGCCTGGACTAGCTTTAGCGAAAAAGATGCCTAATTAAGACAGGTGGTGTAGCTTTCTTCACAGCAATGCTACACTACCTGCCCTAATGGATTCAAAGAGCTATATTACTGTGGCCAGATGCTGTGAGAAAGACTTGCACAGCACTGGCACACACCTGACACACACCTGCCTGGCAAAAACTAATAGAGACTGCTCTAACCTAGCCCTCAAAAGGGCTGCAATTAAAACTAGTCCCTGCTTCCATGAAGTAGCCCTGAAAAGGGCTGATAGACTACTAGTCCCTAGTCCCTATCCCTAATCGCTACTCCTATGGAGCAGCCCTAATAAGGGCTGATATTACTAGTCCTTACTCCCTACACCTATCTATCCAACTTTGTATTCGCTCACTAGCTGACTGAAAGAACACAATTTAGAGTTTGCACTGTTTGGCGCGCGCACACATCAGCAGCGGTGCCGTCTATCACCTGCAGCAGCTATCAGCAAAATGGTGGCGATCTTTATGATGGCCGGTTTTTATAGGGCTAGGACATGTGACAGACACAGCCAATGATGACATTAGTTGTGTGAAAAAATGCACTTTGCAGTGTGGCACTGTGATTGGCTAGCAGCCTGAACCGCCCCACTGTACATGCTTTAGGAGAAAAAAAAAAAGAGCGCAATCTTATTGCTACAGCTCTGATACAAGCCCCTTTAGGAGTACTGCCGACCTCACCATGCGCATTGCGCATGCGCGGCTTTTGCTTTACACCTAAAGGGTGTGCCGACATGACCATGACCGGATGTGACGCAAATAGCGTCACATCGGCTATTACGCCCCCACAGCAGGGCGAGGAGTAGGATTATTTATCACGCCCATCGTGCGTGATAATGAACGGCTCAGGTGGGCTTAGGATTGCACAGGGAACGCCCTGTATGACTTATTCAGGGAAAAGAAGTCGCAGAATTGTAAGTGTGTAATGGTCTTTTTGTGAATGTTACCCCACTCATTTTTTACACAAAAGGACCTCTAGAAAGGATGTCTGAGGGTGCAGGGACAAGTATTCATAGGGTTGGGGGTGATTTGGAGTGGTCAGGTTGCCTTTAAGCTTTTGTGGATCAAAGCGATATCGAACATATACTAGAACTGACGAATTTCAAGCAAATTGTTCTAATTCGGCGAATGACTCGAACATCGCCAAAAACAGCTCGAATTTGCAATTGGCGAGCAATTCGAATCGAACATCTCTCATCTCTGCTTGTGACAGATACTTAGCATTTTTTTAACAAAGAGTGCAAAAGCCACCCAATCACGTCAAGTTGTATCTAAATAATTATGAAACGTGGCTTGGCACATGGAGAGATAAAACATACGTGATGGAGACCATCCATATTTAGGTACATCTTGACATGTTTGACTAGCATTTTTGCTTTTCATTCAAAAAAACGCTAAACACCTTACATTTCTAACATTTACAGCAATAGTGGACATCATTTAATCATTAAAAATTATGAACCTCAGACCGCTATTTGCTTATGAGAAAAATCACTTTTAGAAAGAATCGTAGGTTTCTAGATATTCAAGGTCATATTCCATGTTTCTCTTTATAACCTAGAGCTACCACCAAAGGGAATGTAGACACTTACTGAATACATCTTAATTAAGGCAGTTAATAAGAAATATATAAGTTTCCTTTAGCGATAGCAGCTCTTACTTAACGCCTTAGTGACGGAGCAAATTTCCACTTCAACTCATTGCCGACACAGGACGTTGTACAACGTCCTGGGCCGGTAAGGGGGCTTTGATGTGAGCTCTGGTGCAGAGCTCACATCAAAGCACCGACATTTCAGCTGATCTCATCAGCTGAGATGTCAGGCTAACAGCTCCGATCGGATCCAGGATCCAATCGGCGCTGTTAACCCCTTGGATCCTGCCGTCAATCACTGACGGCGGAATCCAAGGTGGCCGCGGCGGGGAATGTGCTGTTCCCTGCCTGCTCCGGAGATCTCGCGACAGTATCGTGGGATCTCCGGCGCTCATGTGACAGCCCGAGGTCCTGGCTAGACTCCAGATGCTGTCAGAGTGCAGTTTCCTGTTGTGGTTGGCAGGCGCTGCCAACCACAGCAGGTCCGCGATTCTGCAGCTCATCTGTATCTCCCAGAAGCGATCGGACTGTGGAGCAAGGTGCTTCTTAAAGGGGCAGCGTAAAAATAAGAATTAATAAAAAAAATAAAGTTTTTAAAAACCTGTAAAATATATATATATATATATATATATATATATATATATATATATATATATAAACGTTCAAATCACCCCCCTTTTTCCCCAATCACAATAAAAGTAGTAAAAATAACGTTTGGTATCGCCATGTTCAGAATAGCCCGATCTATCATCATATTAAATCCGTTAATGTGAGCCGTAAACTCCGTAACAGAAAAAATGGTCAAAATGCCAAAATTCTGTTTTTTTGGTAGCCGCAGCATTGCTATAAAATGCAAAAATGGGCGAGCAAAACTGCAGATCCCCCCAAAAATGGTATCATTAGAAACGTTAGCTCAAGACACAAAAAATAAGCCGTCACACAGCACCATATCCCGAAAAATGAGGGCGCTACGGGTTGCAGAACATGGCGCAAAAAAGTCCGTTTTTGTTTTTTTGCAAACTTCTGAATTTTCTTCACCACCTAGATACCAGTAAAGGTATACATGTTGAGTGTCTACGAACTCGACCCGAGGCATCACCCCGTCACGTCAGTTTTACCATATAGTGAACATGGCGACTAAAATACCCAAAAAACAAATGTGTTATTGCACTTTTTTTGCAATTTCCCTGTACACTATATGGTAAAATAAATTATTGCATATGAAAGTACATCTCGTCCCACAAAAATCAAGCCATCATATGTCTATATTGACGGAAAAATAAAAAAGTTATGGCTCTTGGAAGCAGGGGAGCAAAAAACGAAAATGAAAAATGAAAAATTCCCGGTCATGAAGGGGTTAATGACCAGATTATTTTTTGCAATTTTGACCAGTGTCCTTTTATGAGGTTATATCTCTGGAACGCTTAAACAGACCCCAGTGAGTCCAAGAATGATTTTTCATGACATATTGGGCATCATGTTAGTGGTAAAGTTTGGACTATATTTTTTGGGTTTATTTTTAAAAAAAATGGAATTTTGGCAAAAATTTAGAAAATGTTGCAATTTTCAACTTTTGAACTTTTATTCCAATAGGCTAGAGAGTTATGTGACAAAAAATAGTTAATAAATAACATTTCCCACATGTCCACTTTACATCAGCGCATTTTAGGTAGCATAATTTTTTTTTGTTAAGAAGTTAGAAGGGTTCAAAGTTCATTACAATTCTTCATTTTTACATCAAAACTTACAAAACCATTTATTAGGGAACAAATCACATTGGAAGTGACTTTGAGGGACGTACATGACAGAAAACACCCAAAAGTGAACAATTCCAAAATCTGCACCCCTCAAGCTACTCAAAACCACATTCAATAAGATTATTAACTCTTCAGGTGCTTCACAGGAATGAATGCAAAGTGGAATTAAAAAAGAAATTCATTTATATTTTACCTAAAAATGTTGCTTTAGCATCAATTCACTTTTACAAGGGATAGCATGACAAATTGGATGCATAAATTTGTTATCCAGTTTCTTCCACATGTGGTCAGAAACTGCTGTGTGAACAAACGGGAGGTCTCAGAAGGGAAGGTGTGCTATTTGAATTTTGGAAAGCAAATTTGGCTGAAATAGATGACAGATACCACCTTGCATATCCCGGACCTCTAAGGTACCTAAACAGCAGAAACCCTCACAAGTGACCCCATTTTGGAAACTAAACCCCTCAAGGATTTTATCTACGGATATAGTGAGAATTTTGAACCCACAGCTACTTCACAGATCTTGATAACAATAGGTCATCATATTGAAAATTCTCTTTTTTTTCACAAAAGTGTTGCTTTAACACCAAATTTTTCACTTTACTACAGAGGTAACACCAAAAATTGGACCCTACAATTTGATACCCACTTTCTTATGAGCGCAATGATAACCCACATAACCTACAAGTAGCCAAAATGTTCTGTTTAAACAAATGGAAGGGCTCAGAAGGGATGTAGCAATATACGAATTTTGGAAAAGTTGAAATAGATTGCGGGCACCATATCACATTTGCAGGGTTGCTAGGGATCCTAAACAGAAGAAACCCCCACAAGTGACCCCATTTTGGAAACTAGACCCCTCAAGGATTATATCTAGGGGTATAGTGAGCATTTCGAACCTACAGCTACTTTACAAAATTTGATAACAATAGGTCTTCATATTGAATATTTTCTTTTTTTCACACAATTTCTCACTTTTTGGACATATGCACAAGATCCAGACACACTGTGTCCTGGAAGCCTCCTCTCCTATATTTTTTTCATTATTTCTTTATTAAATTTTTAAAGCAAACAACATGGGAGTTCACCACATTTATGTTGCCAGCCAGGTACAGCAGGCAGCAAGGCAGCTACAGGCTGCCACCAACCCGCGCTGCCTAGTTTTACCTGCCTAGAAACCAAAAATGCAGGGATGCCCTTTTTTTTAAATTATCTCAAGAAATAATTTTAAAAAAACTACGTGGAGTTTCGCTATATTTTTGGACCAGCCAGGTACAACTAGGCAGCTGGGGCTGTAATCCTCAGCGTGGGGTGCCCTAAGCTTTCTGCCCCCCCCCACAGAGAATTGCAGTCCGCAGCCACCCCAGAAAATGGCATGTTCATAGAAGTACCATTTCCTGGAGCTGTACCCGACTCTTCCAGCTTCTGTGTAGCGGTGGAAGACTGGGTAATAAAGGAGTTAATGCCAGCTGAATATTGTCAACTGGCACTAAGACTTACCATCAGCAGCCAAAAACAAAAATCAACACTACACTTAGCAGGATGCATTGAGACCCCATTATGTAGAGTAACCCAGGTGCAAGCAGATAAAAATCACCATCTACCTACAAGGACATGTGAGAGGTGACCAATACCATTCATCTAGTGGTGCGGAGACATCGTACCGGGCGGCCCATTTAGTCAGGTGGCAGGACCAGTGGGTAGCTATCAGACACTCCACATCATATGTATCAGTGTGAATGGCGTCCTATGGAAGCCCAATATGTGCATGGCAAGTCACCGCCCACATGTCTTTGTAGGTAGAAGGTGATTTTTATCTGCTTGCACCTAGATTTGCTCTACATAATGGGGACTGACGGCATCCTGCTAAGTGCAGTGTTGTTTTTTGTTTTTGGCTTCTGATGGTAAGTTTTTCTGATGCCGACCTTTTTTGAGTAGTTTTTATATATACAATTGGCACTAAGCCCAGAGATTAGTAACGTCAAGGCGTCAATTAGATACCCGATATTACTAACCAAATCAACAAAAATATTTATTTGAAAAAACAATCCCCAACAACCCTCTTTCCCCAATTTATTGGGGGAAAAAATCTGATGTATTCCAGTGGGAAGGTCTGACGTAGTCCAGTGGCAAAGGGCAACGTAGTCCAGTGGGAGGTCCCTCGATGATTTAGTCTTTTACACCATATTGTCAAGCTACCAAGGGCGGCACTGACTCGTGGACCCACTGTACCACAGTATAATGTGGATGATGATACCCAGAGAGAGAGAGACAAAAACAAAAGGCAGGTTCGAAGATTTATTTTAAGTAAACAGGCAAGGAGGAAAACCCCAGAGGAGGGCCACAGGACCGACACACCAGGAAGCCACCAAAGGAGCCCAAGACGAGTGACCCCTATACAGGGATATCTCAAGGACAGCTAAGGAGGTACCAGTGAGCCGGGAGCCTACGAACCGACCCAAGGAGAGCAAGACAGATAATAGGGAGCACTAAACCAGGGAACGGTGTCCGGGATCCTCCAGGAGTACAAGACACGGGATGGAAGACGGGGTCCACACGGAGCACAGGGGATCCGACTGCAGAAAAGAAACAAGCAGTAAGCACAGAGATAGTAAATTGCAACAAAGCAGAAAGACCTGTGACTGGCAACTACTCAACCAAGAAGTTGCCCAGGCACTGGTCTAAAGCTACAATGAACATTAAATAGCCACCACCTGACAGCGATTGACTGAGAGGTGGAGCCAGAAGAATTACAATACTGGCCCTTTCAGGCACAGCAGTAGAGCGCGCGCGTGCCCTATGTGTGCCCCTGGGATGCAAGGAGGAGGAAGCAGCAGCCCTGAACAGCGGGGCAGGAGGGGAAGAGGACACAGGAGCAAGGATGGTGCTGGTAAGAGCGCAGGACCCTGGGGGACAGCGGCGGGCGGTTGGGACCCGAATCCCCTGCCTCCTGATAGACCTCCACGCGGTCGCAGACCGAGGGCAGGCAGACAGCAAAGCAACAGGACGCGAGGTGCCAGGGAGCGGGTCGGCCATGCTAACACATATGAGTGCATCCCTTATATGCTATAAAAGCATACATCCTTCCAGGAGAATGACAGGTCATGACCTCAGTAAGGTCATGGCAGGTCACGATCCTTGATTCACTAAGTGTCAATTGTGATGTCATCATGAGATCACAATTGACCCCTCTGTGAACCAAAGATGGCGACCTGTCCTGACCTCACTGAGATCATGATCTGTCACTTTATGCGCAGACAGAGCAGTCTCTGCTCTGTGTGTGTATGCGCCAGACGGAACCAAAAGCCAGGGACCGGAAGGAGCACTGCGAGCTGCACCGAGGGCCACAGGGGATGAGGATAAGTATTGGGGGATTACCGGGGGTAGGGGGGTGGAATAAAAGGGCAGGTGGGCAGGGCAGTGGAGAACAGCTCATCTCCCTCCCATCTGACCTGTCAGATGGGAGGGAGATGATGATGACGGCAGTGATGATGGCGGGGGTTCGGTGAGGAGCTGAGCTGCAAACTGGGCGATCGAGGGCACTGGGAGGCAGGGGCCTGTTTTTCTCTGATGTGACATATGTAATCATGTCACATCGGAGAAAAAACCACAGGAGGCGGCTGCCGGCGCTGCTGCTGGCGCACTCCAGTGCCATGTTAAGTTGAGGGGAGGTGGTTGCGGGCTGTATACCGGTACCAGGGGCTGTGTACTGATACAGGGGGACCGGGGCAGACATTTATCTGTCATGCCACAGGTGTGATTCAGTGGCATGACAGAGAAATCATTTACATAAAACGTATAATCTTGTGACTACGGTTATACAACGATAAACTGTATAACTGTAATCACATGACCGTTACTGGTAAAAACTGGCCCAATTCATAATCTGCAAGGTCTCAACAATCCCAGTAGCTGAAACCCCAGAAATTTTCGGGCACCGGGGGGTGCTACAGGCTTATTTCGTGTTGAAGTCTAAAGATGTCAGCCAGGCATAAGTACCCTAATTTTCCGACATCTAAAGTCAGAAGGCCATCTCTATGGGATTAAATATGTGGCAATGTGATGGAAACAAAGGATTTTAAGCTCTGTAGAAAATAACCTAGAGCTGTAACCCCTAAAAATCTATATGCTTGTACACTGTACAAACAATTTGTGAAGGATCCTTGTCTGTAGATGAAATTTTGATGAAACAGTAATTACAATTTTTTTTTTTTAAACAAGGCCTAATATGAAATCAGTTCAGTTATACACAAAATTTGAAGTGGGAAAGTTGCACAATCATAGACTCTGTCATCCAAGAAAACTATGAAAATGGCACTCTGATCAAATGCTGAATAGAGTTTGATCCAAGTGCTAATAAGAGTGTGATCCAAATGTCACCTTAGTGTGATCCAGTTCACTCTGATGAGAAAACAGGAGCACACTGTAAATGGAAGATGGAGAACAAAATGTCATCCGAGTGCAGCAAAATGTTTTCCATGCACCCAGAGACTTGCATGAGTGAGTATCGTATGATTAACATGTCCAATAGAAGAATGCTTCAACTTTTTTCTCATGTCAACCTGGCATAAGAAAAAAAACACACTGATCAGCACTGCTACAGTGAATAGCAATGGTCCGAATGCTAGTCGATAAATCAGATAGCACTCATTCAATAAATCAAACAGCACTCATCCAATTTATATGGGGGAGTAATGCCTTACTAAGTAAAAAATCTAGAGCTGCCTAAAAAGATGTTGGCTTCTACATTTTTTGAATACAAAAACAGAGAAAAAAATGTGTGCAAATATCCTAAAATAAACAAATAAATAAAATGCATAGTGCATAAAAGTAAAAATAGGGTACTTGGTGACATTATTTTGTTCAAAAAAATGTGCAAGCCATCCCAACATGACAAGGTGACTTCATCGGGACGGTCCCTACCTAACTGTTTTAAAACCCTTACCAGATGTCAAAGATGTGGATATGATACAGAATAAAGAGGCCCTGGGTTCCAAAAGAGAACACCAGCAATGGGAACCTATACACACATAATATAATGTCCAACTCATATAAGACAGGCCCCACTTTACTTTTCAATGACTGCAAATAAACACAAAGAAGCAAAACCTGAACTGGAACTGAAATGTAACCATGCAGTAGGTGCATGTTCACACGGGCCTCAAAAAAGCAAAATCAACATGCTCATTCCTTATCATATCCACGTCATTTACGTCTGGTAAGGTTTTTAATACTGCTGGTAGGGACTGTCCCGATGGGGTCACCTTGTCATGGTGGGATGGATTGCACTTTTTTTGATTTGATCAAGATCAAAATAATGTAACCAAGTACCGTATATACTCGCGTATAAGCCGAGTTTTTCAGCCCAAAAATTGGGCTGAAAAGTACCCCCCTCGGCTTATACGCGAGTCAGTGCTGTATACCGATGTATACATCGGTACATACCGATGTATACATCGGTATACAGCAGCCCCCGCATCCCCAGTAATCCAGGGCCCCCCCAGCGTCTCTCCGGTCACCTGAAAAGGAAGCTATACTTATCACAGTGCCGCTGTCTGTCCGCGCCCGCTCGCACCCGCTGTCAGCAGCCGACCGGATCCTCCATCTTGCGTCTTCTTTCTTCCTGTTTCCTGTGCTCGTCGCGGGCAATGACGTCATTGCCCGCGACGAGCACAGGAAACAGGAAGAAAGAAGACGCAAGATGGAGGATCCGGTCGGCTGCTGACAGCGGGTGCGAGCGGGCGCGGACAGACAGCGGCACTGTGATAAGTATAGCTTCCTTTTCAGGTGACCGGAGAGACGCTGGGGGGGCCCTGCATTACTGGGGATGCCTGTATACTACCGCTGGGGCTGCTATATACCTCTGGGGCCCTGTATACTACCACTGGGGCTGTATATACTACCACTGGGGCTGTATAAACCACTGGGGCTGTATATACTGCTGGGGCCCTGTATACTACCACTGGGGCTGTATATACTACCACTGGGGCTGTATATACTACCTCTGGGGCCCTGTATATACCTCTGGGGCCCTGTATACTACCACTGGGGCTGTATAAACCACTGGGGCTGTATATACTGCTGGGGCCCTGTATACTACCACTGGGGCTGTATATACTACCACTGGGGCTGTATATACTACCTCTGGGGCCCTGTATATACCTCTGGGGCCCTGTATACTACCACTGGGGCTGTATAAACCACTGGGGCTGTATATACTGCTGGGGCCCTGTATACTACCACTGGGGCTGTATATACTACCACTGGGGCTGTATATACTACCACTGGGGCTGTATATACCTCTGGGGCCCTGTATACTACCACTGGGGCTGTATATACTGCTGGAGCCCTGTATACTACCACTGGGGCTGTATATACTACCACTGGGGCTGTATATACTACCACTGAGGCTGTATATACCTCTGGGGCCCTGTATACTACCACTGGGCTGTATAAACCACTGGGGCTGTATATACTGCTGGGGCCCTGTATACCCCCACTGGGGCTGTATATACTACCACTGGGGCTGTATATACTACTAGGGCTGCGTCTATACTACCACTGGAGCTGTATATACCACTGGGGCTGTATATACTACTGGGGCTGCGTGTATACTACCACTGGGGCTGCTGTATCTACCTCTGGGACTGGTGTATACCACACTGCTGGGGGCTGTATACTTGTGCTAGGGTCCACCCTCGGCTTATACACGAGTCAATAGATTTTCCCAGGTTTTGGGGGCAAAAGTAGGGGGGTCGGCTTATACACGGGTCGGCTTATACACGAGTATATACGGTACCCTATTTTTACTTTTATGCACTATGAATTTTATTAAAAAAAAAAAAAAACAGGGCTGGAACTAAAGTGTAACAATGCAGTGCTGCACGTTCACACTGGCCTCATATTGGAAAAAACAACAAGAAAAAGAAGTGAGCAAATACCCTAAAATAATAAAAATAAATTCTAAAGTGCAAGAAAATATATAGGGTACTTAATGACATTATTTTGTTCAAGAAATGCATAAGCTGTCCCACCAGCGACAAGGTTACCCCATCGAGACTGTCCCTGCCTAACAATAGTACTAATACCTTCTCACCTGTCTGTGACATGGAATGATTAGTGAATCTGGAACAGAAGAGGAGCAAATAGGGTATACCTGTGCATACAGTGAACAATAAAAATCAAGGTTTTGCTCATCTTTAATGGGTTGTTAAAATCACAACCACACTGGCCAACAAATGGATATTAATCCTGATGACGGCATACAGCCGTTCCCCCAAGTACAGAGCATGAGGTGTTGGAAGATAGAGAAGGGGTGTCTGAACCACACTCCCGTCTTGACAAATTCAATACAATGCAAGGATTTATGATGGTGATTTTATTTTTGTACGCGTTTTGGGGGTATAGCTCCCTTCTTCAGAAAAAAATCACAGATGTACCTTGGTGTACAGAGTACTTAGTGACAATATTTTGATAAAAAAAATGCTCACTTTTTTCTTC